>JZKD02S1595922.1:344968-356325 GCA_000966675.3 Picea glauca
AGGTAAATAATAAAGTGAAGTGATGAGTGTACTATAATTCAAAGTGAATACAAAATAAATTATTTAAATAATAAATTTAATGGAGAAATTAGAAGTGGGTTAACTCTAAAATAAGTAAAGTGGACAAAGTGACCTAGAAGATGTTTTTAAGGAAGCTACTTCGAGAGTATAAATAAGAGGCAAGGCTCTCTCATTTAAGACACACTTGAGCATATTTAATACCTATAGGTTTATGAGGTAACCAAAGGATATATAGGCCTAATTTCTAAGGGCAGGTGAAGAAAAGAAGGCCGGAATTCAAGGAATGATAAATTCTTTTGATGATGCTTTCTAAGGTGTTTCGGGTAAAAACATCATAACTTCTTGATAACAGATCCAAATTTAGTAAGACCAAAGGTTTTGGTTAGAGTATAGACTGTAGTATGCTATGTAACATTTTCATATCTATTCAACAAACATTCTGTGTGGAGCACGCTCTACAATCTCGCTCTATAGAATAAGCCATAATTCAGCAAGGTGTGTCATTTTTTCTATAACTCATTTTCTAAGAAGTTAAAAGTAGTGACACCGAGAGGAATTGCATAAAACACACTGACTAACATTGTATATCATTTTTATATATTTATTCATTACAGGTACAAAGTTATGATCATTTCAATTTAGGGTTGTTGACTAATCCAAAACTAGTCATGTGAGACTAAAGAAAAGTTTGATGAAGATGCTAGTCTCTTGCTGTCAAAGTTAAGAAAGGTTTGCACGTATTTGATCATATACACCAGGTCTATTACAAATTTACAAATCATATTTGGATGATGAAATTTATGAGGGATTTTGGTTAAGGTACATGTTGGGTACATGGTTGAGACAAGTAGTTGATGAGTTGGCACATACATGAGATGTATAGTTGATGATGTTGGTACATATTGATGAGTCATAGTTGATGAGTAGTTGAAACATGATTGGTACATACTTGGTACATGGTTGGATGCACTTGTTTATGGTATATGTTGATTACAGTTTGTTTGGTACAGGTTGGTGCATGGTTGATGCACTTGTTTATGGTACAGGTTGATTACAGGTTGAGGTATAGGTTGATGCATGGTTCAAATTTATTGGTACAGGTTTACAATGGTATATCTCACAGTGATAGTGTGACAGTGGTTCCATCATTATACTTCAACTTCAAGGCGGTTGGACAGGGCAAGGACAAGTGGTTGTAGACATCTTCTGGTTGTAGCCGGAGAACATAGGGGGTTGTAGCCTCCTTCTGATTGTATCCATAGAATTGGGGAGTTGGAGCTTCCCTCGGGTTGTAGCCTGAGAAACTAGGGGGTTGGATCCTCCTTCCAGTTGTAGCTGGAAAATAAAGGAAGTTGGTGCTTCCAATGAATGTAATTATTCAAGACATATAAGATAAAGCATTCTGTGGTTTTCTCTTGCTTTGGGTTTTCACATAAAACATTGGTGTATTGTGTATGTGTATGATTGTTCATTTGTTCATTGCTTATTTACTCTATAGTTATTGGATGATAATGATACATTGATATAACACTTGGATTATATGGTTAAAAATGATTAAATTTATTTATTACTGATTCAACCCCCTCTCAGTAATCCAACAATTGGTATCAGAGAAGGTTCCTTTAGAAATCAGTTTAACCACTGAAAGGTAGATCATGGAGAGCAACAACTTGTATAAAAATGGAATACCACAGTTTGATGGACATAAGTATGCTTTTTTGAGCATAAGGATGAAGACATATATACATGCATAGGGATTTCAAGTTTGGCAATCAATTGTAGATGGATACATAGCACCAACAGTTCCACCAACAAATGGAAAAGCAATGAAACTTGGTGAGAATAATTGCAAAACCAAAAATGCACTTTTGAATGGTCTTAGTGATACGGTATTCACCAAAGTTGCACATTGTAAATCCGGCAAATAGATTTGGGACAAGCTTTGAAATATTTATGAAGGAGATACAAAGGTCAAAACAACAAAGCTTCAAACTTATAGAGGTCAGTTTGAACAACTAAAAATGAAGGAAGATGAAAATATTGCAGTCTACTTCTTACGAGTCGATGAAATAGTGAATGCAATCATAGGATTGGGAGAAGAAATTGAAGAATCTCTAATTGTTCAAAAGGTACTAAGATCTCATCTTATGAGATTCAGCCCTAAGATATCAGCACTAGAAGAAAGATCGGATATAAACTCAATAAGCATGGATGAACTACATGGAATCTTCACAGCATATGAAATGAGAACTGAACAAGAAAATACAGATGTTAAAGAAGCAGCCTTCAAAGCATCCAAAAGATCAAAGCAAAAGAGACAACAACAAGAAGAATATAGTAGTAGTAGTGACGTCTCGGAAGATGATGAAGAAGTGGACAACTTCGTTAAAAGACTGAACAAGGGAACCAACGATAGGTATAGAGGTAAGCTTTCTTTAATTTGTTTTAATTGTGATGGTATTGGTCATTTTGCTAAAAAATGTCCTCATAAGAAAAAGAGAAATGATGAAGGTTACTCAAAAGGCAAACACACATATAAAGGCAAAAGAACTACAAAGAAAGTTTTCAATAAAAGATTATGCACCAAAGAAGACAACTCATCATCAGATGAAGATGAATTCAGTGACAATGAGATAGGAAGAGTCCTATTCATGGCAATAAAAGACTCTGACAAAGAAGACTCTGAAGAAGAATATGAAGAAGCCGAAGAAGGATATGAAGAAGTCAAAGAAGAAATTGAAGAGGCATAAGTTTACTATCGAGAAGAATTAATGTGTGCCATAGAAGTTATCAGAAGAGAAAAGAAGAAAAACAAGAAACTACAAGAAGAACTAGACAAGAAAACAAGCACTCGAGAACTAGAACAAATGATCACAAAATTGAAGGTTCAAATAGAATAAGATAAAAGAATTGAAGAAGCACTCAAAGAACAACTAGAATAAAATGACAAGATCATTGGAAACTTGGAAGCAGAGATTGTCACACTAAGAAAGGATATTCAAAATAAAAATATGTAGAATAGCTCAAAAGTTTTGGATGACATTATCATCAGTCAAAAATCTCATCTTGACAAGTCCAGACTTGGATACAATCAGATAGAAAAAGGATCAAGCTCCAAAACAACAGAGCAAGAAACAAATCCAAAAATCTATGCAGAAACAATCAAAGGGTATAGGAAGATATATAAGGAAGATTACAGGGACACTCCTCCACTGAGAAGATTCAGATTTCAGAATCAACAATAGACAGATAGGCCTCAAGAAGAAGAATGATTCATAAGAGAACCTCCTTTAAAAATATCTTCAATTCCCAAGTATCAACCTATATTTTTTTGTTTATATTATGCATGTAATAATTTTGGACATAAAGCTATGAATTGTAGATCTAACAACAGGAACAATAACAACTTCGAGAGTCATACACAAAGGGGTTATTCAAGAAGACCTAGTGAAACACAAAGAAGAAGTTACAACATATTTGAGTCTTTGAGCACTGAAGTGGAATGTTACAAATGTAACAATTTTGGACACATGGCCAAATATTGTAGAATGATAGTCCCTCCTAAAGAACCTCAATAGAATAACAAAAGTCACATACAAGAACCTCAGAAAATGAAATGGATAAGAAATCAAGATAAATATAGCAATGAAGAATGCACAGTCGCTCTACAAGCTAAGAAGAACAAACATGGTTGGTATGTTGACAGTGGGTGTTCAAAACACATGACATGTGATAGAGACAAATTTCTTACATTACGAAAGGAAAAAAAATGGATCAGTCTACTTCGGAAATGATAATTCAGCCAAAATCATTGGAGAAGGCATAGTCTGAATTGGGAACAAGAATGAAAATGCACAAAATGTTCTACTGGTAGAAGATATGAAACATAATCTTCTAAGTGTGATTCAAATGTGTGACCAAGGTCATAAAGTTACTTTTGATTCACAAAAGTGTGAGATAAGAAGAGAAGGATCAGGTAAATTGGTCGGTACAGCTGCAAGAATTTCAAACAACATATATGTGTTAAGTGAAATTGGAAATGAAAAGTGTTGTCTAGGAAAGGAATATGAAAGTTGGCTATGGCACAGAATAATGGGTCACATGCATTTTGATAACCTTGTCAAAGTTGGAAAAAGAGAAGCAGTTAGAGAAATGCCCCAGATCACGAAACCAACTAACACTTTATGTAAGCATTGCCAACAAGGAAATCAAACAAAGACCGTGTTCAAATCAAAGGAATATTCAACAACAAGACCACTGGAAATTGTGCATATTGATCTAGTTGGACCAACTACAACAAAGGGATTAAAAGGTGATAGATACTTTATGTTATTAGTTGATGATTATACAAGAATGACTGCAGTTTGTTTTCTCAAGAACAAGTCAGAAGCTTTTGAAAACTTCAAGATCTATAAGGAACTAGTTGAAAATGAGATGGATTCAAGAATCAAATGCTTGAGATCTGATAATGGAGGAGAGTTCACTTTAAAGGAATTTATGGACCACTGCAACAGTCATGGAATAAAAAGGCAATTCTCTGTTGCTAGGACACCTCAACAGAATGGAGTTGTTAAAAGAAAGAACATGATAGTACAGGAAATGGCTCGAACAATGTTAATGGATTCCAAATTGACAGATATATTTTGGACACAGACAGTGCATACAACATTTCACATTCAAAACATAGTAATGCTCAGAAACAACACTGATAAAAGTCCATGCGAGCTATGGAAAGGAAGACTAACAAATGTGAAGCCATTCAGAGTTTTTGGAAGCAAATGCTACATCAAAAGAGAATATGGAAAAATGGGAAAGTTAGACTCCCGTGTGAACAAAGGAGTACTTGTTGGTTACTCAAGTACAAGGAAAACATACAAGTGTTACAATCTAAGATTGAACAAAGTTGTGGAAAGCATCAATGTAACAATTGATGAAACAGGCAAACCAAAATCAAAGGAATAAGAAAATAAATCAATGGAACACCTTTTTGAAGAAGAAGCAGAAGATGAAGTAGAAGAGGAATATGAAGAGAATCCGATAGAAACATAAGAGTAAGTTCAACAAGTATCTCCAAAGACACCTAGCAGACGAGTACAGAAGAATCATCCTTCAGATCAGATTATTGGAAACAAAGATGCAGGAGTTGAGACTATAAGAAAAATTTGTTCACCAGAACAACACACCTAGCACTCCTATCTACAATTGAACCAAATTGTTTTGAAGAAGCCAACAAGGATGAATTTTGGAATAAGGCCATGAATGAAGAATTGGATCAAATAGAGAAAAATGATACTTGGGAACTGGTTCCAAGAACAAAGAATAAGAATGTGATCGACACAAAGTGGGTCTTCAAGAATAAATTGAATGAAGATGGACATGTTACAAGGAACAAAGCTAGATTGGTATGTAAAGGATATGCACAGATTGAAGGAATCGACTTTGAAGAGACATTTTTCTCAGTTGCCAGAATGGAAGCAATCTGTTTGCTTTTAGCTTATGCATGCTCCAAAAATATTAAAGTGTATCAGATGAATGTAAAATCAACTTTTCTGAATGGGGAACTTGAAGAAGAAGTCTATATTGAACAACTAGAATGATTTCATCTGTCAGAGAATGTAGATTATGTGTGTAAATTAAAGAAAGCCTTGTATGGTCTAAAACAGGCTCCTAGAGCATGGTACTCTAGAATGGATAAATATCTACAGTAGGCAGGGTTTAGAAAAGGAAGTGTAGACAACAACCTCTACATCAAGGTAAGTCAAATTAATATTTTATTAGTTGAAGTTTATGTTGATGATATTATTTTTGGTAGTGATGATGACAGGTTAAGCCAGAAATTTGCAAAAGATATGAATAATGAATTTGAAATGTCATTACTTGGAGAACTATCTTTCTTTCTGGGACTTCAGATACGTCAAAGAAACCAAGGAATTTTTATTTCTCAAACCAAGTATATCAGATAAATGCTAAAGAGGTTCGGAATGGAATATTGAAAAATAGTTATAACTCCCATACAAACCAGTTGCAAGTTGAGTAAAGATGATGATTCGAAGTCTACAGATCAGAGGCAATACAAGTCAATAATTGGAAGCCTACTACATGTGACATCATCCAGACCATATGTAATGCAGGCAGTTGGACAAGTGGCACAATTTCAAGCAGCACCAAAGGAATCACATGTATTAGCAGTGAAAAGGATTTTCAGATATCTCAAAGGAACAAAAGAGTTTGTATTATGGTATCCAAAAGGAAAGGATCTATCACTTATTGCCTACCCAGATGCAGATTGGGTAGGTTGTATTGATGACCGACGAAGCACCAGTGGAGCAACGTTCTACTTGGGTGAGTTCTTAATATCATGGCTAAGCAATAAACAATCATCAGTATCTTTATCTATAGTCGAGGCAGAGTATATTGTAGCAACATCATGTTATACATGGGTTCTTTGGATGAAACAAACTCTAACAGACATACAGGTTGATTATTATGAGCCCATTCCAATCCATTGTGATAATACAAGCACCATCAGTATCTCAAAGAACCTCATAATGCACTCCAAGACGAAGCACATTCCAACCAAGTATCACTTTCTACGGGAGTAGGTTACAGAAAAGAACATCAGAGTTGAGTATGTGGGCACAAAAGAACAAGTGCCAGACATATTTTCAAAACCACTTCCACGGGAAGCCTTTGAGTATCTTCCCCAGAGACTAGCAGTTATTTCTACTCCAAAATGAATGATTTTGAATGCTTATCTTATATGTCTTAAATGTACACAAGAAAGCACCATAAGAGGATAGTTCAGTCAGGGTGACCAACCCCGGATGGAAAGATACCTTTGCCATTGATGACAAAGGGGGAGATATTTATCAGTTGCAGAGGATAGAGGCATGATTCCAGGGGGAGAAATGGTCACAAAGATGTAGAGGACAGAGGCATGGTTCCAGGGGGAGAATGAGTGATATGACTTAAGTATTGCATCAAAGTGTTGTGATCAATGCCAAATGGGGAGATTGTTGATTAAGGTTGGTTGTCATTGATGTCAACCCTTGAATAAATATCGGTAGCACAAAGGTTTGGTTAATGGACCCAAGTTTGTTTGATGTAAATATGACTCATTATTTTCTTTTCATGGTTGATAAGAAGTAAAGATGGATGAACTCCAAAGTGGTCCCCTTATGGTGAAATCCCTCACAGGAAGACACTTTGCGGAGTGAGAGAACGCATGCTTAACTGTGGAATAATGAGATGAAGGACAATGATTTTTTCAGTGAAACTATCCTAGATTCATAGTTATTGTAATGACTTTTTCGGTGGTATGTGGAACATAACATAACTCCTCACGGTTAGAGAGTTATGGCCATGAGAACTTGGAGAACCCAGGTTTGGGAAATGGACCCAAGTTTGTTTGATGGATAATGGTATGAGTTTTGATATATTTTCAAGTAATACTATTCTATATGGATAGTACATGTCATTCCATTTATGGTGGTATGTGGAAAGTCACATAACTCCTTACGGTTTGAGAGTTATGGCCTTACGAAGTTGGAGGACCCTCTTATGTCATCTAGAAGTCCCAAAATGTCAAAGTAGTCAAAGTGGTTTAAGAGATTTTAGAAGGTAAATAATAAAGTGAAGTGATGATTTTACTATAATTCAAAGTGAATAAAAAATAAATTATTTAAATAATAAATTTAATGGAGAAATTAGAAGTGGGTTAACCCTAATGTAAGGAAAGTGGACAAAGTGACCTAGAAGATGTTTTTAAGGAAGCTACTTGGAGAGTATAAATAAGAGGCAAGGCCTTGTCATTTAAGACACACTTGAGCATATTGAATACCTATAGGTTTTTGAGGTAACCAAAGGATATATAAGCCTAATTTCTAAGGGAAGGTGAAGAAATGAAGGCCGAAATTCAAGGAAGGATAAATTCTTTTGATGATGCTTTCTAAGGTGTTTCGGGTAAAAATGTCATAACTTTTTCATAACAGATCCAAATTCAGTAAGATCAAATGTGTTGGTTAGAGTACATTCTGTAGTATTCTTTGTAACATTTTCATATCTATTCATCAAATATTCCGCGCAGAGCGTGCTCTACAAGGTCGCTCTCTAGAATAAGCCAGAATTCAACAAAGTATGTTATTTTTGCTATAACTCATTTTCTGAGAGGTTCCAAGTAGTGACACCTGGAGGAATTGCATAAAACACACAGAAGAACATTGTGTATCAGTTTTATATCTTTATTCATTACAGGTACAAAGTTATGATCATTTCAATTTAGGGTTGTTGACTAATCCAAAACTAGTCATGTGAGACTAAAGAAAAGTTTGATGAAGATGCTAGTCTCTTGTTGTCAAAGTTAAGAAAGGTTTGTAGGTATGTGATCATATACAAAATGTCTATTACAGAGTTACAAATCATATTTGGATGATGAAATTGATGAGGTCTTTTTGTTAAGGTACATGGTTGAGACAAGTAGTTGATGAGTTGGCATATACATGAGGTGTATAGTTGATGATGTTGGTACATATTGATGACTCATAGTTGATGAGTAGTTGAAACATGATTGGTACATACTTGGTACATGGTTGTATGCACTTGTTTATGGTACAGGTTGATTACAGATTGTTTGATACATGTTGATGCATGGTTGATGCACTTGTTTATGGTACAGGTTGATTACAGATTGAGGTACAGGTTTATTCATGGTTGATGCATGGTTCAGATTTATTGGTACAGGTTTACAGTGGTATATCTCACAGTGATAGTGTGACAGTGGTTCCATCATTCTACTTCTACTTCAGGGTAGTTGGATGGGACAAGGACAGGTGGTTGTAGCCACCTTCCGATTGTAGCCAGAGAACACAAGGGCTTGTAGCCTCCTTCTGGTTGTAGTTAGAGAATTGGGGAGTTGGATATTTCCTCAGGTTGTGGTCTGAGAAACTAGGGGGTTGGATCCTCCTTCCAGTTGCAGCTGGAAAACAAAGGAAGTTGGTGCTTCCAACGAATGTAATTATTCAAGACATATAAGATAAAGCATTTCGTGGTTCTCTCCCACTTTGGGTTTCCACATAAAACATTGGTGTACTATGTATGTGTATGATTGTTCATCTGTTCATTGCTTATTTACTCTACAATTATTGGATGATAATGATACATTGATATAACACTTGTATTATATGGTTAAAAATGATTAAATTGCTCTATTACTGATTCACCCCCCTCTCAGTAATCCAACAACAACAATTTTTCTACCTACGCATGCCATCTTCAATAACCATCATCTCATCTGTATCACACATACACAATCAACATGAGATAATATCATAACAATTTCATTTAGAAATTTAAATTTGTTTCATAGGAAGTTCAACTTTTTCCCAAAATATGAAATTATATATCATATTTGCTTGGTTGTTGCAGCGACAGGAAACAATCTATGTTATGCCTCCCAATAGTGCCATACATGATACCTCCTTCCTCACAATACTCTCATCTTACATTGATCTGAACAAATTGTTAGTATTCATGTACAATATACTTTTATTGCAATATTTACAAAGACTTCACAAAGTTTTATCAAAATTGTCTACAATTAACAATTCAATCACATTAAAAAGATTTATGTGGTTGGGGTTTTCATGATTGATCGGAATGGCCACAGTATTGTCAATAGAATGTTGACGTTTCAGATCCAAATCAGAATCGATGTTCAGGACATTAGAATGAAATTATCATTCTCTGCATAGGAATTTTCAACAATTGTGCTTTTTCTTTTCTAGCCATTATTACTCTGTTTCCTAAATAGAAATTTTTTGTAGTCAATGCTCATGTGGCTACTTGACTTGCAACTTTCTTGTTGCAATGTCTAAGAACCCATGAAATATTCTCAACTCTATGAGTTAGTAATAAATGTAACATTTCAATTGTTAGAATAATTATATCTATTAAATATCATATATACATATATTCACCAAAATGCATTCAACAAATGCATTCAAGCATAAACAACTCTATCATTCATGAATGCAACTCTACCACTTACACATTATGCATGTTAGGTAGTTGGAGAGGTAGTAGTGGGGGCCCAGAGGGCCCATAATGATAATAGTGGAGACCATTCAATGTAAGGTGGACTAGGTCCACTATATTATTAAATAAGACCCACTATGGTAGTTAGATATAATAAATGGGTAGTTAGATATAATAAATGTAAGAGGACTTATTAGAAGGTTTTACTTCTAGAAAAATCTTCTTCTAGAATGTTCTTAGGTGATGATAACACTATATAAAGTGGGTCAAACAATGTAATAGGATATGAAAAGAAATATTGTATTTTGAGTTGAAGTTCATTAGGAGGATGCCCCCTCGAAGAGGCAAGTGAACATGAGAAGATCTCTTCCATAATAGGATCCATTGTATGGTGTTGCCCTACCCTAAGGGTTTTGATATAATAAAGTGGTGTTTTTTCTATATTTTTCTCTGAATCTTTGTGGTTCTTATTTATGCAAGTATTTGGTTCTTAACAATTGGTATCAGAGCACTTTACTTTGCAGACATTGTGGGCAAATATTTTTTTATTTTTGCAGATTTTTTTTTCGGAGAAGAAAAAAGAGGGCCACGACATTCCAGAAATTTTTGGTGTATTTATGTGACAAATTTGCAGAAACATGATGTATATCTGAGTTCCTCTAATAAAAACACTCAAGTCAAACAAAAAAAAATCATCTGAAATGGAGTCCGGGAAGTCAAGATATTGAAATTTTAAAATCTGCAATTTTTCAGGACTTTTTCCGCGGACGATGGTGCAATTTTTTTTTTTTGTAGCAGATAGAGGCTGAATATGCCTAAATAAATTACATATCTGAGTTTCTCTCACAATTTCACCCAATTAAAAAAAACAAATTAGCCGAAACGGAGTCCAGGAAGTGAAGTTATGAGCATTTTAAATTCAACAGTTTTTTAGGGTTTTTCCAGAAAAAACCGTGATTCTCTACCATAACTTATTGGTCTATTTTTTGGGTTTTTTCATGACAATTGAGGGGCCGAAGAGTTCAAAGGGTTCTCAAATGACTATTTCTTCTCAAACCCTTAAGTAAATTCTACAAATTACTGAAGAATTCAAATCTCAATTGTATGACACATTGGATGCTAGATTGCATGTCCTTGCAGATGGCCTCAATGATAGTTTTCGTAGTATTCAAGATTCATTGGATAACATGAAAGAGAGATTTATTATGGTGGACATCAAGGATGGATATAATCAATAAATATATGCTTGGTATGATTTTGAGGTTGATTGTGATGATTGGTATATGGATAGTTGTCATTTCTGG
>JZKD02S1595922.1:378401-390109 GCA_000966675.3 Picea glauca
TATTTACAAGACATCTTTGAGTGTCTGATCCGACTAATAGACCCATCATCATATATCCTTCTAAGCATGCCCCCTTCTAACATTTGGATGAGACTAATATTTTTTAAAGGGTTGAGTACTACTGTTGGAACCCACACGTATATTAGAGAGCTATAACACATGGAAAACCCTTGTCTGTAGAACCCTTGAATACCTAACCCTTGGGGACAACAACATAAACAAATCAAAACAAACAAGATCTATTGCCGCGCAACTGTGTTCGGGTTGCCAAGTAACTACACATTTTTTTCTAGTTAAGAATTATAGCATTTCATCACTGTAGTATTCTTCAGACTAGAGTATAACTCCACAGGTGTAAGAAAAAGAAAAAAAAGTCTGGAAAAATTGTCACCATTATTTGAGACCTATTCCATTGGATTCATCTCTTTGCCCTTATCACATTCATACATATCATTTTTTGGCAAAATTTGTGACCCCTTCCACCCCTTTTCGGTTCCCTCATCCTCATGGCCCATACCCGTAGCCAAGACTTTGAAACTCGCTTCAATAATTTGCAATCTAGCCTCACCAAGACCCAACAAGAAGTGAAACAACTCAGTGCCAATGTTGTCACAATCAATACAACCATGCATTCCTCAATGGAGGAAATCAAGCAAGACCTGACCACCTAGCTTGAATTTGTCTTTTCGTCACTCTTCACCAAGCTTCATATCCCTACAGATAACCCTTTCTCTGACTCACCCCCACATACTAAAGGTGAACATTCCTCTCATTCCCATAACTTTCAGCACCATCACTTTCAACGTGACCTATGCCTTCTGTGAGTGATGTGACGAAATTTGATGGCTCGGACCCCACTGGTTGGGTAGCCCAAATGGAACATTATTTCTCTTTATACGAAATTATACGACGTTATTTCCAAGAGTGATATCCACCAATGGAGTATATAGTGCTCGTAGACTTGAAGGGAAGTTGGTGGTGACTTCCAAGTGGATCTAGAAGATCAAGCATGCAACAAACAGTAACATCAAAAAGTACAAAGCAAGGTTCGTGGCAAGAGGGTTGTCCTAGAAAGAGGAAGTGGACTATGAGGAGACATTTTCTCTAGTCGCCAAGTACACTTATATCATGACCATTATTTCCATTGCAACAATCATGGATTAGAGATTACACTAGATGGATGTAAAGTATGTGTTCCTCAATGGTGTGATTGAGGAATAAGTGTACTTAGAACAACCTCAGCGCTTTGAAATGCATGGGAAGGAGTCCCATGTTTGTAGACTGAAGAAGGCTTTGTACAGACTCAAGCAGACACCTCGAGCTTGGTATTCATAGATTGATGGATATCTAATGAATCTTGGTTTCTCCAAAAATGATGTTGATCCAAATTTGTACTTCAAGGTTTTTAAAAGTGAGCCTATGATATTGTTTTTATATGTTGATGAACTGTTTTTGATAGGGGAAAAGAATCTAATTGATCAGTGTAAAAGGGAATTGACCTCTGAGCTTGAAATGAAGGATCTTGGTTTAATGCATTACTATTTGGGATTAGAAGCATGGAAAAATCTAGGTGAGATCTTCCTTGGTCAAGGGAAGTATGTTATCATGATCCTTCAGAGATTTGGGATGATGGACTGCAAGTCCATGACCACTCCCATGGTGAAAAACCTGAAGAAACTAAGAGATTCTGAGTCAAATTTGGTGGATCCTTCTATGTACTGACAGTTGATCAGATCATTGATGTATTTTCTTAATACCAGGTCGAATATTTTCTTTGCAATAAACACTCTAAGCCAGTTCCAGGTTGAACCAAGATATGAACATTGGATTGCAACAAAACATGTATTAAGACATCTGCATAGCACAACTAATTATGGTTTGAAATATGTTTCAAACAATGATGTAAAGCTGAAGGGATATACAGATTCTAATTGGGTAGGGAGTGCATATGACAAAAATAATACATCAGGTTGTTGCTTCAGTTTGGGTTCTTCCATAGTCTCTTGGATAAGAAGGAAGCATACATCTTTTGCACTCAGCACTACAGATGCTGAGTATATTGAATCCAATTTAGCGATTTGTGAAGCAGTGTGTCTTCGGAAGTTGCTTGTAAGATTGTTTGATCATGTGCAGGAACTAACCATAATACATTGTGACAATCAAAGTTGTGTGAAGCTTTCAGAACATCCAGTTTTTCATGAAAATTCGAAGCACATCGAAATCAAGTACCACTACATTCATGACATGGTACAGAAGGGAGCAGTGGAGCTCCAATAAATTTATACAACGAGCAGGTTGTTGACATTCTCACCAATCTGTTTCCCAAGGCGACGTTTGTATACTTCAGGGACAAGCTTTGAGTGGTTGGGAATGCCTCCCTTAGTGAGAGGGAGTGTTAATGTTGTAGCATAAAGGGGTAGTCTTTCTCCCTAGGTCAAATTTATTGATAGGTCAAGAGTATTGACCAAGGGACAAGTAATGTGGGTAGGAAAAATGGCCCAGGTAGCATCAAGGCCCAAATATCTCCCCCAGTCAGCGGTTACCTTACCATATTTCCAAGGGATACTTGGTTAAGTGGGTTGAGTAAGTGCCTTATAGCATCGGGAAGGTGGTTTACCATTAAATAACATGTGACGACATGTGGGGATGGTAACTAGCCCAGGGTTTCTCCATTTTATTCCCAAGTGACAACTTGGTTGATTGGTAACCCAAGGACTAGTTTTCATTTTTGTTTTTTTAATTCGGCGAGGTGGTACCTGGCCATATCTCCATAAAGTATTTGGCTAGTGGATGACTAGATCCTTTGCATGATGTTGATACAGGATGATTTCCATATGGTTCTAGAATAGAACATGAAATGGATGGATACACTAACATAGAAGGTTCATTCAATCTTGGGATGGAGAAATTTTTAGTAAAGGAAGTCAAGGTGAATACCTCCATAGATAAGAGGGAGTGTTGATGTTTCAACATTGGGTATATATTCTCCCGAGATTGGTCATGGTGATTTGACCAGTGGAGAATGGCCCTGGTGTAATATTTAAAGGACATAAGACTCGAGGTGGTAGTGTTCCTCCAGTGTGTGGAAACATCATGAAAACATTCACCCATAGGGGTGTACCTGTGGTGAATGGCTCTCGTAAGCATCAAGCAAGCCTTCTCCTAGTTTGGGATGCAGAGCAAGGGAGATATGATATGTTAGCACTAAGCATCACACTTACACTATTGTAAGTGCAATCACATTACTCATCATAATATAAATGGATTAAATGGGCTTGGGTAGGTGGATCAACAAGACTGAGAAATAAAGGGAGAGGGAAACAACTTGTCTGCAGAGGCATTCCATTGGGCAAGGAGTCATAACATCGTAAAGATCAAAGGCACTTGAACCATATATCAGACAAAGGGATATATAATGATGAGTAGAATCATGGAGAATATGAAAGAAGGAAGAACATCCATTGTACATAAATCCTTTCTGCAAATAGATAAATATTGCTTTGACAATAAACAATGATTTGATGGGAAAGCTCCAACAGATCCTCTGTTATTGATGAATCCATCCATCAATGGCAGATATGATCCTCAAAACCTAAAATATGTTCAAGAAAGAAGATAAAAAAGAAATGGAAAAACAAATAAGACAATATGATAACAAATCTCATGAATCTTTGATGGTAGAAAATGTAATTACAAACAAGCCCTCGGGCTTACAAATGAGAAACTCAACTACTCCTCTAGCTCTATCCTCTCTTGGATCATGAATCCAACCCTTTTCTCAAAAACATCCCTTTCATTTATAGTTAATAATATCTATATACCATAAGGAGGTCAAAACCAAGGAGTTACATAGGATCCTCCTCCATTTAGGAGTCTTGTTACAAAAGATTCCAACAAAAGCCTAACAAATTCCTATTTTTTGGGGATTTTGTCTATACTGATAAATGCCTTTTGAAACAGGTCATCATGATTGATATGGATATGGAACACATGTCCCTCATGACCAAATAACTTATAGGAGACCATTCAAACCTTCCTTGATAGGTGGCAACCTCCAATCAAGGCGAATATCCCACAACTATGCAAATCAAAGAGTTTTCAGTGCCAGTTTGCATCGCACTGGTATTTTAATTACATCTCTCGAATTAAAAACTGGGTAGGCTGAAATTTGGTTAGCAATTCAATGCCGTTATCATTCTCCTCCAAAACAATTTCATAAAACCCACATGACCATTTTGGAGTTATGATCAAATGTTTAGAAGCAACTGCTACAAGAAATGAGTTCACAACACCCCTATCTGTCAATTTGCAGTGCCAGAAGGAAAAAAAAATCCAAAACTAGTTTCTCGTCTTTCAAACAGGATAAAAAACCTCATGGAGTACCTGATGGTCTTGAGTTTGATGTTGGTATCTTTGAAAATTCCCTAGGGTGTCTACAAGTAGTCGAACCTCCAACTCTCCTCTTTAACCAATTCACAACACCAGTTTGCAGCGCCTGTCAAACATAGCTCACACACTTCGAGGAGGCTGTTAGTTGATGGTATGACATAATCCCTGGATAAATGGTTAAATTATAGGCTTTGAAAACCATAAATCCTCCTTGACATGATCCTTGTCATAAAAAAAATCACATAGCTCAAACTTTAGACCAAGTCTAGACATAACCTTATTCATCTTGAAACCAAATCTAACTTTATGATTTCAACCTAAAGAATCAAAACCTATGCCCTATAAACCTTATGACTCAAAAACAAAACCAAGGTGAATTGTTTGACCCATACAATCTTATGTGTTAACATATGGCTCCACAGGGGATGACATGCTCCCTGTGAGGTTCCAAGAACATGTAGTTCCAGTGCCTTATCCATTGGGCGAGGAGTCATTTTTGTTGATATACTGCAAACTAAAAACTGAAACCCACCTACCCATAGTTTGAGCTTATTTATATACATAATGCCACTCTAACCAACTAACAAATTTTCTTAGGTGTAAGAAAACTTCCACAACAACCATGAAAGTAGCTGACTAATGAAAATAAATTTTTGTAGGAAACTCTTTGAGAAAATATAGAAAGAAGGTAATATCTTCAACAAAAGTTCCAAGAAAATCTTACACTCACTGATGCAAATAAGAGATATACCCAGAGTTACAACAATTGGGAATTGTGCAAGCAAGGAATCCATCCAGATTGCCACTGGATCGTGAAGAACATGGCACACTTTCAATTGTTTAAGAAGTAAATCTTGCTCCTCTGTATTGAAGGTTGATTTTTCAACAAAATGGTAGTCCTCATATGATCCATAACTACTCATATGTTTTTTGAGATCGTTGATCCTTGGAAATTTATGCTCATCAATGGGTGGTAAAGAAAAATGTTGATGTAATTCCTCCTTATATTCTTCATTACCATATACTGGTTGGCTGCTAATAAGTTATGTATGTGATTTAGTAAAAAAAAAAACCTTCATCATCAGAATATTCATCAAGGATAGGTTGATCTTTGTCAACATTTGGGACAACAACATCATCATAGGAATGATTTTTATAGACATATGTTACAAGGACAAATGCATCTATTGCATTGCTGTCATTTTCTTCATCATAAGAGTAGCCAACAAAATCTACTTTCAACAATGGAAAACTAGGAAATGAAAGATATGAGTTTTCTTTGATTTCTTCAACATAAACATATATTTCAACCTTATAATATGAGGAAACACTTACTGTATGTTGAATATCCTTTTCAAACTCCTCAAAACAATTCTCAAATAGAAATTCAACTGAAAAATACCTTTTATAGTGCTCCATAAAAGCTGAGTGAAATTCCTTCAATGATGAAATGCTAGAATCAGGTAGTGAGAAATACCATTGACGTGCATCACCATCTAATGAATGCATGAACATTTTCATCAATACATCCTCATGATAAAAATCCAGTTGATCCATGAATTGATGAAACTTAAAGAGATGTTTTGCATGATTATCCTCCATCCTTTCTCTGAATAAAGGTAGAAAATATCCCCATTCGAACATATCAGGTATTGGATGTGGGAAACTAGAAACTACAAAAAATTTAAGAGGTGCAAACCTCTGAGACAAATAAACAACAAATGCCTTTGACATTCTGAAATTGTGGGGTCACCACTGGATTTTTATTTCATGGAGTTTCCAGGTGAAAAGTGCAGTCAATATTATGTCAACATACTTTGTTCACCGTCAAAAACTGGAGCTAAGCTTTGTCGTTCTTCCCAGAGAAAATATTCAACTTCATCCCCGACAAAGGCACCAAAAATGTTAGCACTGAGAGTCACACTTAGACTGTTGTAAGTGAAATCACAATACCCATTAGAATATAAATGGATTAAATGGGTTTGGGTAGGTGGATCGACAATACTGGGAAAGAAATGGAGAGGGCAACAACTTGTCTGTAGAGGCATTCCATTGGGAAGGAGTCATAACATCCTATAGATCAAAGAAAATCAAATTGTATATCATAAAAGGGAATATATAATGATGAGTAGAAGCATAGAAAATATGATAGAAGGAAGAAAATCCATTGTACATAAATCCTTTCTGCAAAAAAATAAAGATTCCTTTGAGAATAAACAATGATTTAATGGGAAAGCTACAACAGATCCTCTGTTGTTCATGAATCCATCCATCAATGCCAGCTATGATCCTCAAAACCTGCAATATGTTCAAGCAAGAAGATAAAAAAGAAATGGAAAAACATAGAAGATAATATGATAACAACTCTCATGAATCTTTAATAGAAAAAAATTGTTGGGTATGTGTTATATTCTTTGCATGTGTGTGTGTGTGGGCGCGTCAGATACGACAACTGCGTCTGGTGGTTTTTTGCTATTTTTAGCAGATTTGTAAATTAATCCCGGATTAAGGGATTAGGGTTTTGGTATCTACGGACTACCTAATAACATTGTATATATTGTATGGTGAATGGTGAAATTTGATATAATGAATATAAGAAAGGTTTTCCCGGTTGAGGGTTTCCGGTATAAAATCTCTGTGTACTCTGTGTATGAGCCATTGATTAATTTATGTATTGCTTAAGAATCTATATGCATTGATTTACTTCGCAGGTTTAAAACTTACAAAAATGTCATTACATACAGGCCCTCAGGCTTACAAATGAGCAACTCAACTGCTCCTCTAGCTCTCTCCTCTCTTGGATCATGAATCCAACCCTTTTATCATACAAAACCCTTTCATTTATAGTGAATAATATATATCTACCCTAAGGAGGTTGAAACCAAGGAGTTACATATGATCCCCCTCCATTTAGGAATCTTGTTACAAAATATTCCAACAAAAGCCTAACAAATTCCTATGTTTTTGGGATTTTGTCTATACTGATAAATGCCTTTTGAAACAGGTCATCTTGATTTATATTGAGATGGAACACATGTCCTTCATGTCCAAATAAATTATAGGATACCATTCGAGCCTTCCTTGACAGGTGGCAACCTCCAAACAAGGCGAATATCCCACAACTATGCAAAACAGAGAGATTGCAACGCCAGTTTGCAGCGCACTGGTGTTTTAATTATATTTCTCGAATTACAAACTAAGTTAAGATGAAATTTTGTCAGGAAATCAATGCCATTATCATTCTCCTCCTCAAAAAATTTCAGAAAAACCCACATCACCATTTTGGATTTATGATCAAATTTTTCGAAGCAGTTGCTACAGGAAATGAGTTTACAACGCCCCTGTTTTCCTATTCACAATGCCAAAAGGAAAAAATATCCAAAACCACTTTATAGAACTTCAAATAGGAAGAAAACTCTCATGGATTACCTGATGGTCCTTATTTTGATGTTGGTATCTTTGAAAATGTCCGAGGGTGTCTACAATTAATCGAACCTCCAACTCTCCTCTTTAACCAGTTCGCAGTGCTAGTTCGTAGCGCCTATCAAACATAGCTCGCACACTTCGAGGAGGATGTTAGTTGATGGTATGGAATAATCCCTGGAGAAATGGTTAAATTGTAGGCTCTGAAATCCATAAATCCTCCTTGACATGATCCTTGTCATAAAAACAATCACGTAGCTCAAACTTTAGACCAAGGCTAGACATAACCTTATTCATTTTGAAACCAAATCTAACTTTATGATTACAAAATAAAGACTCAAAACCTATGTCCTATAAACCTTATGACTCAAAAACAAAAACAAGGTGAATTGTTTGACCCATACAATCTTATGTGTTAACATGATATATTTATCACAAGGGTGTACTTGTGGTAAATGGGCCCAGGCGTATTTCTTCCTTGATCATGACAAGGAGTGATATTGACTCGAGGTGTTTGAGGTGTTTTCCACGTGTCAAATAACATCGGGATGGCATTCACTCACATGGGTGTACCTATGGTGAATGGCCATGGTGTGGTATTTTTCCTTAGTAATGTTGATTTGATAATGAATGATAAAGACTCGAGATGTTAGATGATATCTCATGCGGACCCAGAGTGAGAATGATCTCAAAGAGAGTCAGTTGGCTTAGAGGGAGATTCGTAGAGGGATTTTTCCCTCGGTTCAAGTGGGAGAGAGACATCTCCCAGTACTGATAGACATGTGTCATGTGTCTAGGGAGAAGTTTGTATACTTCAAAGACAAGTTTGGCATGATGTAGAATGTCTCCCTCACTAAGGAGTATTGATGTTTGAGTAGCATCAGGAAGACATTCTCCTAGATTAATAATTAATAATATAATTATTAAATATTAAATAATATTACTAATATATATAATAAATAATGAAAATTCAACACAAATTACAATATAGACGTGATGGCCTTTTAGCAATCCAGGCTCTTCGACCTAATAATCACATAGGCACTCTGGTATATAATATCCTGGCTCACTAGCCTATAAACATACATTTACAAGTACACTGGGGATTAACCTGGGGGTATTACATTCCCCTCCCCCTTATTTGTGCATTGTCCTCATTGCATTATAAACAATGTACATTAAGAAAATATTCAAAATATCTATGCCTTGCGATTTGAATCTCGTTGTCTTTCTTGTGTTCTTTTTTTCTTTTTTTTTAAGCACCTAATTCATGTCTTCATACTTCCGCTGGAAGTCATTTTATCTATTTCATAGAGTTTCTTCAGGAAAGAATTATGGTCACTGTGGAATTCTTGAGCTACCTCTTCCTTCCTGCACTCACCCTTCTAGGATCAGACATCCTTTCACAGTTACATAGTCCTTCAATGATCCATCTTGCCAAGGATTTCACGCACAAGGAGAGTGCCAAAAGATTACTACATCCCCACTATGGATATGCAATTTAAGGCTCCAATGCCCCAACAACTATTGATTAAGGTTGGTTGTCATTGATATCAACCCTTGAAGAAATAACGGTAGCACAAAGGTTTGGGTATTGGACCCAATTTTGTTTGATGTAAAGATGACTCATTATTGTCTTGTCATGGTTGATAAGAAGTAAATATGGATGAACTCCAAAGTGGTCCCCTTATGGTGAAATCCCTCACGGGAAGATTATTTGCGGAGTGAGAGAACCCGTGCTTAATTGTTGAATAATGAGATGAAGGACAGTGAATTTGTCAGTGACACTATCCTATATGCATATTTCTTGTCATGACATTTCCGGTGGTATGTGGAACGTCACATAACTCCTCACGGTTAGGGTGTTATGGCCATGAGAAGTTGGAGAACCCAGGTTTGGGCAATGGACCCAAGTTTGTTTGATGGATAACGGTATGAGTTTTGATATATTATTATGTAATACTATTCTATATGGATATTACATTTCATTCCATTTCTGGTGGTATGTGAAACGTCACATAACTTCTTACGGTTTGAGAGTTATGGCCTTACGAAGTTGGAGGACCCTCTTATGTCATTTAGAAGCCCCAAAAGGTCAAAGTAGTCAAAGTGGTTTAAGATATTTTAGAAGGTAAATAATAAAGTGAAGTGATGAGTGTAATATAATTCAAAGTGAATACAAAATAAATTATTTAAATAATAAATTTAATGGAGAAATTAGAGGTGGGTTAACCCTAAAATAAGTAAAGTGGACAAAGTGAACTAGAAGATGTTTTTAAGAAAGCTACTTGAAGAGTATAAATAAGAGGCAAGGATTTCTCATTTAAGACACACTTGAGCATATTGAATACCTATAGGTTTATTAGGTAACCAAAGGATATATAAGCCTAATTTCTGAGGGAAGGTGAAGAAACGAAGGTTGGAATTCAAGGAAGGATAAATTCTTTTGATGATGTTTTCTAAGGTGTTTCGGGTAAAAACATCATAACTTATTGATAATAGATCCAAATTCAGTAAGACCAAAGGTTTTGGTTAGAGTATAGACTGTAGTATTATGTGTAACATTTTCATTTCTATTCAACAAATATTCTGTGCGTAGCACACTCTACAAGGTCGCTCTATAGAATAAGCCATAATTCAGCAAGGTATGCCATTTTTGCTATAAATCATTTTATGAGAGGTTACAAGTAGTGAAACCCAGAGGAATTGCATAAAACACACTGAAGAACATTGTGTATCAGTTTCATATCTTTATTCATTACAGGTACAAAGTTATGATCATTTCAATTTATGGTTGTTGACTAATCCAAAACTAGTCATGTGAGACTAAAGAAAACTTTAATGAAGATGCTAGTCTCTTGTTGTCAAAATTAAGAAAGGTTTGCACATATGTGATCATATACACCAGGTCTATTACAAAGTTACAAATCATATTTGGATGATGACATTTATGAGGGATTTTGGTTAAGGTACATGTTGGGTACATGGTTGAGACAAGTAGTTGATGAGTTGGCACATACATGAGGTGTATAGTTGATGATGTTGAAACATATTGACGAGTCATAGTTGATGAGTAGTTGAAACATGATTAGTACATACTTGGTACATGGTTGTATGCACTTGTTTATGGTATGGTTTGATTACAGTTTGTTTGGTACAGGTTGGTGCATGGTTGATGCACTTGTTTATGGTACAGGTTAATTACAGGTTGAGGTATAGGTTGATGCATGGTTCAAATTTATTGGTACAAGTTTACAATGGTATATCTCACAGTGATACTGTGACAGTGGTTCCATCATTCTAATTCTACTTCAGGGCGGTTGGACGAGGAAAGGACAAGTGGTTGTAGACATCTTCTGGTTGTATCCAGAGAACATAGGGGGTTGTAGCCTCCTTCTGATTGTATCCATAGAATTGGGGAGTTGGAGCTTCCCTCAGGTTGTAGCCTGAGAAACTAGGGGGTTGGATCCTCCTTCCAGTTGCAGCTAGAAAACAAAGGAAGTTGGTGCTTCCAATGAATGTAATTATTCAAGACATATAAGATAAAGCATTCTGTGGTTTTCTCCCACTTTGGGTTTCCACATAAAACACTGGTGTACTATGTATGTGTATGATTTTTCATTTGTTCATTGCTTATTTACTCTATAATTATTGGATGATAATGATACATTGATATAACACTTGGATTATATGGTTAAAAAGGATTAAATTTATCTATTACTGATTCAACCTCCCTCTCAGTAATCCAACAATTGGTATCAGAGCAGGTTCCTTCAGAAAACAGTTTAACCACTGAAAGGTAGATCATGGAGAGAAACAACTTGTATAAAAATGGAATACCACAGTTTGATGGACATAAGTATGTTTTTTGGAGCATAAGGATGAAGACATATATA
>JZKD02S1595922.1:449617-480755 GCA_000966675.3 Picea glauca
TCTTCAAATGTTATTTCCAAAAGGATTGATTTGAAGGTAGATAATATCAGCGTGATAGAATTTTTGAAGAAGTTTGAGGAGGAAATCTATAAATACACCAAGCATTCACATAGAGCTCGATGACAAGATATACAATTCAAACAATCCCGTGAAGTGTTTCCACTAGGGACAATTTTGTCTGTAGTTGATTTTGCAGAGAATTACACATTTGCTGCACAAAAATAAATACAGAGTGAATATTATCATTCTGATCAATTCACGATATTTGTCCATGTTCTATATAGACATGCTCAACGGAGTCTTCCAAACATAGAAAGCACCAATGGCAATCGACATCTTATTAAAGAATATCACTTTTATATAAGTGATGTTTGAGCACATGACACACATTATGTACAACATTGTTTTGATAAATTTTATGATTCATTGAAAGAACGTGAAATCATATTCGATCGACATTGGATATGGTCTGATGGGTGTGCAGGTCAGTTCAAATCAGCACGATCATTCTATTGGTTATGCCGTCTTCATAAAAAATTAAACATTACACATTGTTAGAATTTTTTTGAGACTGGTCATGGAAAAGGAGAGAATGACAGTGCAGGGGCATGTATAAAATGAGCACTTCGAAGGTATCAGTTGAACCCTCATGCCGATCGATTTGAATATGCTAAACAAGTTGTTGAATGGTGCAATATGGTGCTAAGCCATGAATATAATCCGTCAAGGGATGTGCATAGGTGTGTCTATGTAAAAATGTTACATGTATGTGCAAAGGATATATAAATTTGAATGTGTTCAAATTTATATTCAATCTTCAATCATTTTCTTGAGAGATTTCAAGTTAACAAGTTCTTGTCTTGTGTAGGTTTTTTTGGTATGTTGGAATCCAAGATGTAAATAGATCAATCCCATATGATGCTAGTACAATACCTGGGACAAGAAAAATACATTCAGTTAAAACAAAATGGGTTTGCATTTGATAGACGAAATGAGCCTTGTTTTTGTTCAGTTTGCATAGAGGACACAAAATCTATAGATATTTGTGAGAACAAAAATGCAGGATATGTTAAAGCTTGGAGACACACTGAACTTAATGTAAAAGGGAAAATGCCACTTGCAAGATCAGAGGAGATGGAATCAAATGAAACTATAGTGTTAGTTGATGGTGATAAAGTTTTTGATCTTGTTAGAGAAGGAAAAAATTTGATGTTTAAATTTTTTCAAATAACTTGTAGATACATACTTGTGTGATAATCTAACATGAATTAGTTGTTGTCCAATATATCCAATTATTTGCAGGAGATGTTTTTGCCATGGTTTCACCTGTAGACAACACTGAAAAATGTCAAATATTATTTGATGTGATGCACAGAACAAAAGATGAGGCTATTAGAAGATTTTGATGATAACGGTTTTATATATGAAAGAGGATCCATTGTATTGAAATGATATTTTTTTCAAGAAACCCATCAAACCGATACTCATGTTCACTTTCAAGACTACCGGTCAGATGTCATGAGTTGTCAATATAGTCATTTGGTATGTGCAGCGCGCATAAAGTTAATAGAAGTTCAATATATATATATATATATATTAGAAAATGGAAAATGTCCAAAGTCGATCATGAACGAATAATTGAAGATGGAATACCATTACATTGATTTTAAACAAAATTGACACATGTGTACATTCCAAAATTTTTAATTTTTCATTGAAAGTACATTCCAGATTTTGATAACTCAAGTTTTGACTATCTTCAAACATGTTTTCAATTATGATATTTATAATACTATGTATACAAAAATCACTTGGGAACTGCACCCCAATTAGTACCTAAAAGTATATTGTTAATACTTACAACCTAATTAGTATAGGATTTAGGGAACTAATAACTTGTATGGAAGTGAAAGAACCATTTGGTAACTTATACCCCTATCGATACCCAAAAGTATGTCATTGGGGAATTTCATCCAAATTAGTATAGAAGTAAAAGACATGCTTGGGGCACACCTTAATTTACATATATAGGAGTGAGACAACGACTTAATGAATTTGCATCTTAGTTTGTGCTAAAATTATGTTCCTGGGATTTAAACAAGAATTAATATAATAACAAGGGAACCACTTGTGGTGCACCCTATTTGAATAAGAGTAAGAGAAGTACTTACAAATTATGACACCCCCATTAATACCCAAAAGTATGTTCTTGGGGAATTCCACTCTAATTAGGATATGATTGAGGGAATCACTTGGAAATTTATGTCCAAGTATGTTATAACCTAAATTTGTATAAGAGTGAAAGAACCAAGAATCCCTTGGGGTGCACCCTAAATTTAATATAGGATATAGGAGAACTTAATATTTTAGGGACATGCATTTTATATAATACAAGTTCTTTTTTCAAGTCAAGAAGTGAGGTATCCTTAGGCGCAAGGGATGAAACTAATCGTAACTTAGGCATGCTCACTACTAGGCATATTTACGAGACATCTTTAGGTACCTGATCCGACTAATAGACCCATCATCATATATCCTTCTAAGCATGCCCCCTTCTAACATTTGGATGAGACTAATATTTTTTACAGAAAACATAATATTAGGGCAGCTAAATATGATATCAAATTCTCATTCCATCTTGTGATTGGAAATGGCTCACATGTTAGGACAAGTAAAATATATTTTAATGAAGTTCATTCGATGGGGTTTACTTGCTTTAGAACGTTTGAACTCATTCCCATATATGTATTATGGAGTCGTCCTTGTCGATGGGGTTTACTTGCTTTAGAATGTTTGAACCCAGTCCCATATATTGTAAAAGGTTGATCTAGAAACTCTCTATTTAAAGAGAAGTTCCTTCACATCTTAGGCATGGTTGGATTTGCGAGATTCTAGCAAATTCTAGTGATGGGTCACCAAGATACCCACTTCTAACTTATAACCTCTAAATGGAACTAACCCTTTCTCAATTATGTGCATTAACATGATGTATCTTTATGATACCCAATTACATTGATAGAACCATTAATGTAACCTCTTCTAATATATACGAAGGATTCAATATCAAATTTAACCTCTACATCTAATTTAAAAATAAATAAATAAGGTGTATGGAGATATATAACCTTCTTCTTTAGTTTTCACCATGACATCCAAAGTGAAAACACAAATTTTATATTCAGAATACTACTTTTTTTTTAAAAACGTGAATTTTATATTTACCATATTAATTTATACGGAAATTTAATTTCATGTAGAGTAAAATAAAAGTTTACACACAAATTTAATGTCATGTAGTAAAACCAATTATTAATGTTGGAGAGGTTTAACACTCAAACTATTTGGTGAATTCTATTCCAAGTATATTGACTTGAAGCAATTATTAATGTTGAAGAAGTATAACATTGTAACTATTTGGTGAATTCTAATCCAATTATATTGACTTGAAGTAGTAACATAGTGGTATAGTGATATAAAGAATGAAAAATTGTTAAACACTATTTCGATTGACCCTTACTTTTTTCAATTAGTGTGCTTTTCTATTTTATTTTAGTAATATTGCATTAGGTTCAAGTGTATACGAACCTTTAGGTGAATATCTCTTATAGCTTTAACATTTTTTTAATGACTAAATGATAAAATTAAATAAGAGTTTAAATCATCTCTTCCATTTTAAGGATTTATTTTTTTGCCAAGTTTATTGACTTGTAGCAATTATTAATGTTGAAGTATAACACTCAAACTATTTGGTGAATTATATTCCAAGTATATTGACTTGAAGTAGTAAGATAGTGGTATAGTGATATAAAGAATGAAAAATCGTTAAACATTATTTCGATTGACCCTTATTTTTTTCAATAGTATGTTTTTCTATTTTATTTTAGTAATATTGCATTAGGTTCAAGAGTATATGAACCTTTAGGTGAATATCTCTTATAGCTTTAACATTTTTTTAATGACTACATGATAAAATTAAAGAAGAGTTTATCATCTCTTCCATTTTAAGGATTTATTTTTTTGTAACATCATTTTGAGCAATTTATTTTATCGCTAACATGGTCACTTTTGTCAATTTGTCACATCATTTTGAACATTTTATTAGTAGTTAACTTTGCCACTTTTTGAAAATAGAATCATTTTTTGATTGTACATAGTGAACATAAAATAAAACATTAAAATTAATACATATAACATAAAAGTATTTAAGAGATTGATGCTTAATTTAAAATGCATTGTAAAAAAGAGAATACACAAAACATTATTTCATTACTATTTAAATTTTTCATTCCACCTTTTGACATTGTATAATCATATTTTTTACGATACACAATGAACATAAAATCAAACATTTAAATTAATACATAGAAAAAAAATATTTAAGACTTTGATGCTTAATTTAAAATTAAGCATTAATGTTTCAGGAGATGGAATAGAGAGTTGTGAACAACACAACTAAGAACTAAATCTAGGATTCAATGTGTTCACAATTATACAAAATTATAAATGTTGTCGATCTCTTATTCAAAAGAGTGGAGATTGAACAACTATTAGAAAAAACATACCCAATTCAATCCATCCAAATTCAAACTTGTCGAATCAAGTCCCCTACCGAATGGAGATTCGTTTAAAATATCTCCAAACTGCAATTAATGGCAAGAAGAACTCGATTATTTCTATAGAAACAAGGATATCTAAATCTAGAACTCGAAGTAAACTATCATAAAATGCGTCAAAATTTTCCTAAATAGATCACATACCAATCTGCGATTCGAGTCATCATTCTGAATGAACTTTTTCCAACCATCTCGACAAAATTTTGCATATTCCAAAACTTCTTCTGCTGACATTGCATCTAAGTCTGCATCTATTTTATCAACAAATGTGGTTCAGAAATTGGCTTCTTCTCTTTGACACTTCATGACAACATCAACACCATAAAACATAGCTTCCAAATTTTCCCTGATTGCAGTCCTGGCCTCTTTTCCAACTTCTGATGTAGCCTGGAACTCTGAAAGTGATGCAAATTCCCATATTGGGCGAGGTACTAAAGGTTGTGGAGGCCTCGACAATGTCACACTTCGATATGCCCCTTTGCGATCATAAGTACGCCATTTACCAGTCCCATAATATTTGGACGGTAGACTAGTATAATCTGGGTGCATGTGCAAGAAAAACTTCGCAAAAAAATGTCTTACAAAATAATGTGGAACCTCATCATTCCACGAAAATTTTCCATATGCCACCAAAAATCTGTTATACAGATGTCTGACAAAGTGAAGGTGCTTAAAATATTGCACCTTCAACATTTTCCGCTTTGGGTCCTCTTTGAAATTGAACATGGAGATGGCGTATTCTTTTGAAACTCTGTTTTTTACTGTCTCCCATTTATCAAGACACATCACCTCTGAATTTTACCACCTCATTAGATCGACAAAACTGTCAGTGGTTGGCCCCATCTTCTGATATGCATCCATAAAGTTTTCCAGTGAATGTAAAACAATTTGCAAACTTTGTTTTCTCTCCTAAGGAAGTTCCAATACCGCCAAAGCATTTTCCAACCTCTTTTTAACACCTGAGCATCACTCAAGCGTCATTGCTTCAGTATTCCCTTCCCAGGGAAGTTCATCGCCAACATCTGAAGGATATGTGGATGTTGGCGTGCAATCTTATGTTTCTTCATAACGCGGCCTCCTAAATCCACCTTCACCCTCTGCACTGACATTTGAATCTTCGTAATAGCCACTCTCATTGTCGCCCCTTGCTCTAAATTGATTGCCTACACACACATTTGAAATAAATTCAAGATTTAACCTCACATAAATTTGAATACAAAAATAAACAAAATTTTAAAAACTTACCAGAAATATTATGTTGTCTAGAGCTATTCCCTACATTCTCGGGTGTAGGAGTATTGATGCACAACCTATCTAAGAAGGTTTCATCCATAACGCTGGTTTGAGCAGGTTCTGCAGTTGATCTATTTACAGACTCGTTTGAAAATCTCCTCTGACACGATTGTTGGTGCTCACTCAGAGTCTCAGTTGAAGAAGGAGTTCATGTTCTTCCTTCTTGAGAATGCCTAGAGCGTTTGCGAGGAATGTTTGGATAATCTCATGTCGACATCACTCCTCAATATCTATCCACAATGCAGAGTTTATCAATAAAAATCCAGAGATGTACACAAGTTCAATCAATTAAAAACGCAGAGATAAATCAAAATTTTAAACAATCAAGCCATAGAGGTACTTGCTAATTAGAAGATGCAAATACTGGTCATTCAACCATGAATCAATCAACTAAAAGATAAGTAAGGGGTCCATAGACAAAATGGTAGATTCTTATCCTTCACTCATCATCCATGCACAAAAAAGAAGGACATTTGAATCTATAGGTCTTTAAACACAGAAGTGATGATCGTCGATTTGGCTCCTAATCGACTGCTCAAGCATGGACTGATGACTAAAGGGATAAGGGATAGAAGATAAAACCACAATATTTTCACAATAATCAATAAAACCCACACATAGAAGTCATTGAAATCAGAAGTTGGCTTCGCCAAGGGACTGTCATTCCACTGAGAGGTTTATCATTCACAATCCACATCAAAGAAGAATACACAAAGACTAAACATTCAGCCATGAATCAATCAACTAAAATATAAGTAAGGGGTCCATAGACAGCATGGCAGATTCTTATCCTTCACTCATCATCCATGCACAAAAAAACAGGGCATTTGAATCTATAGGTCTTTAAACACTGAAGTGACGACCATCGATTCGGCTCCTGGCCAACTGCTCAGGCATGGAATGATGACTAAAGGGATAAGGGACAGAAGATAAAACCACAATCTTTTCACAATAGTCAATAAAACCCACACATAGAAGTCATTGAAATCAGAAGTTGGGTTCACCAGGGGACTGTCATTCCACTGAGAGGTTTATAATTTACAATCCACATCAAAGAAGAAGACACAAATACTAAACATTCAGCCATGAATCAATCAACTAAAATATAAGCAAGGGGTCCATAGACAACATGGCAGATTCTTATCATTCACTCATCATCCATGCACAGAAAAGCAAGGCATTTGAATCTATAGGTCTTTAAACACCGAAGTGACGACCGTCAATTCATCTCCTGGCTGACTGCTTAGGCATGGACTGATGACTAAAGGGATAAGGGAAGGGATAAGGGACAGAATATACAACCACAATCTTTTCATAATAATCAACAAAACCCACACAAAGAAGTCATTGAAATTAGAAAGTTGGGTTCGCCAAGGGAAATCAATTCAGAAAAACAACAAGCAAGTGGATTCATTAAAAGTTCCCTATGGTTGGATCCACTAAAAAAACGTATTAGAACATTTCTTTAATATTCCTTAAAATTTCCCTATGGTTGGATCCACAAAGACCGCATATAATGTAATGCATTAGAATCCCCAAAACAAATAGTTTAATCTTCATAACATCATATCCCTCCATGTCTAAAACCTATTTTTACCTTGAAAACAATTGTAAATCGTATGAATCTTGGCTTCGGAAAAAAAATAAAACCCTTTTGAGACACTCATCAATCTTGTTTTATTATATATATGGATTTGAAGATTTGGGTTGTAGCATTTCTATATAATCATGGAGAAATACTGAGAAAATTCAAAAGTGTTTATAATTTTTTATCTTATAATTAATATCATAAGTAACCTATCCTATCATCATATAATTAGTTATTTCCCCATTAAGAGAATGACTAAAACTAGGTACCTAATGTACAGGCACAAGAGACTACTAACATGAAAGAAAATTTTCTACCTATTGCTTAATGGGGGTTGGCATAAATATGCCAATTCTTGGCTAAATCATTTGAGAATGGAGAAGGAGATCACTCTGTAGAACATTGATATACCATTAAAAATACTATTAAATAGAAATTCAATGAAATATCAATTTACTTATGAAGAGTTTTTGTTAACTAGAAGGTAGGGAAAAGACCACCAAACTGGAAGACATTGGAAAAGACCACCAAAGTGGGAGATTGGTTCCTTTTTTAGCAGTTTACTACACAAGTAGGTCACTCATGTATTACACAGAGATGTGACCAAGACTCGTGACAATATGTAGGACATGTGAAGTATAGGGGGAGATTTACTTACCCATTATCATTAGATCTCACTAGATGGTTTCAAGATGTGTTTTGTCAACCTAGTCCAAATATAAATGACTCTTGTCAATTCTTCGTGTAGTATGGTCTATGAGTAGTTGAATGATTGAGAGCTAAGTTGATCACATATTGTATAATGTTATATTATATAACATATGAACTGTGCAAATGGTATATTATATAGTTGGATCACTTGAGAGATTTAACGACAAATTGTTGGATAGTTGTGAATATGGTTGAACTAAATACATAACTGTGAAATACTTTATGGTCACCTAAAGTTACATAAAGGGACCTAATTGTGTACTATAAACTAAGGGATTTCTACATTGAGTGGACAACTACCCAAAAATAACTCAATATCATTTTCATATTAAAAGTACCCTATGGTTGGATCCACTATTCATAACCTTACGCACCCACTAATAACATACTAAATCTTTAGTAAGTGGTGCACAACAACTTGTTATGCCTTTAATATGGGCACATAAGAAATCTTGCTTTACTAGGTGGTGCACTCTTATCTAATCACAGATTGGATAATGTTATATTATATAACATATGAACTATGCAAATAGTATATTATATAGTTGGATCACTTGAGAGATTTAACGACAAATTGTTGGATAGTTGTGGATATGGTTGAACTAAATACATAACTGTGAAATACTTTATGGTCACCTAAAGTTACATAAAGGGACCTAATTGTGTACTATAAACTAAGGGATTTCTACATTGAGTGGATAACTACCGAAAATTAACTCAATACCATGTGCATATTCTTTGAACATGGTTCCATCCACTAAGATAGCATATATATTCTTTATAGTTCATATATATTCCTTATTCCTTATGGTGAAAATGTGGTATGAGGGTTGTTCGTATTCCTAATATAAATTTCTACAAATAATAATGTGATGACTAATAATAGTTGCCTATTAGAGATATTAGGTCAAAAGGTTTGAAGATTTCACATTTGGATTATCTCTAGAGTTAGTTAAATATTGTCAAAACTCCGACATATTTCAACAAAGGAAGGGATGGGAGATGCGAGCTAGAATTAAGGGTTTAAAGGGAGCCAAGTGATTTACTTTATTTATTTGTATGCATGAAATTAGTCACATGAACATTTTAAAAATATGCATATAAGGAACATCACTTGTTATTAACGTCTATGTGTGAGTTATGTATGTGATATTTATGCCTACATATCCAACACAAATCCAATAAGTTGTCAATTTGAAGTTATATTATATGAATATAAATATCATGATGCAGGAGCATCGCTCACTCATCAAGCGAGCCAACACATTGAGAAGAAACAGCTGGACAACGCCAACGCATATTTTGAAATACCTTGGAAGTTGTTGCGCCGCTCTTTAATGAAGTCATTCATAAAGAAGCGCACTTTGTATATGTAATGGAACTTGAGCCTTTAAGCTCTTGTCCTTAGTAGATAGGAAGGAATTTAATAGATTTAATGCTGGTAGGTAGATGTTTAAGTCTAGATTAGACAGTTTCAGTTTTCGAGAGGGAAACGGATATAGACACCCTCCTTTGTACATTGTAACATTAGCGGGAGAATTCACTATCATTCATTCAGGAGAAAGAAGAGAAGAGCAGAGTAGAGAATTGTATGAAGAACACACATGTACAAAGATTGAATTAATAGGAGAAGGCTTTTATTCAATTCCATGGTTATGTGTTATTTCTCTGTGTGTTGATGTTATTCTCATAAGTATTTTCTTCCTGTCATGCATTTACTTTTATATGATGTGTATGTGATTTCATGGTTGATTTGAAATCTGAGAGAAGGAATGAATGAGTTTCAATTGTTTCTCTAAGTGAGCCAGAGAATTCCTGCAAGGAGGGAAGTTGAATTTGTCCGCAAGGAGTGCATGACTGCAGGGGTTACTTAGAGATAGTTTTTGTTCCATTCATCTCAGAAGTGCAAGTTTGGCACCGGATCCGTGCAAGGCGTGCGCAGGCTGGACGAAGACTCAGGGTTGCGATTCTGAGAAAGGGGAATTTGGACTGCTGCTGCAGGTGAGTGCGCAGAGTCGAAGAAGCTTCGACACCTAGTCGTGTTCAAAGATCTGCCGCAAGGAGTGCGTGCAACACATTCTCATAAAGAATTGTGAAGTGAGAATAAGCTCAGGAGGGATAGGCCTACAACTCACTGAAGGGAGAATTACAGTGATGCTTTGGAAAGCCCGAGAGAAGCTCCACAGGTCGCCGAGTGGTTAAACTGAGTTCCGCAGAGGGAGCGTTTAATTCACTTTGCAGAAAATATCAAAGGAAGGATGGACGGTTGAAATCACCTGGAGAGATTCCACGAGGACCCGAGGACCGTTAGATCGGATCATTAGATCTACACGTGTCATCACATATCGGTATATCGCGAGTTGGAGCACCGAGTTGGTGGAGCGGAAGTGGCGATATCACGATCCCCGATATCCTGATAGAATCATAACCGTCGCTCGTGGGGACGCATGTCAAGGAATCCCAAGGAATCAAGGTTCGGTGAATCGGGGTTCTCGACGACAGAGAACACTTGTAGGTTGGATTCACGATCCATGAAATCCCGAGGTGACGTGGCAGTGTGGGACCACAAGTGCTGGTGGAGTACAGGTGGTACTATATCAGAGTTCGGGAAAAGGCAAGACCTGAGTTCATTAACGTCAGGAATCGCGATTCCACGAGTTACGAAATCCCGATAGAAGGATAGAAGGTGGGTGATTCAATTCCACACGTGCATCGGAGAATCGACACATCGGGGTTCGGGGATTGTAGTTTCAATTTGTTGACATTGCGGTTAGCGATTTCTCGACGAGGAAAACTCCGATAGAAAGGGGGGGGAGAAAATCAGCGGTTGACCCATATCGGGATTCGGGGAATCGTAAGACAGGGTGTGTGACTACAGAATTTGCGAAATCGCGAATTCCGATATCCCAATTTGAAAAGGGAGATCGGTGGAGAGTTGTTGTGGGTGAAGAATTCCTGACAGAGAATTAGAAGAGAATTCACGCTCTTCGGGCCAAAGTTAGAGAAGGTCCTGGTGATCGCGGACGTACTGGGGTACCGTCTGCACCAAGTGGTATCAGAGCGGGAATATATTTTCTTTCTGTAGCAGAGAAGATAATTCATTATGCCGCCAAGAAGAGAAAGGCAGTCACCTGGTCCAGAGGACAGGGATGCGCGAAGAAGAGGTAGGTAGGCAAGAAATCCAAAAATGGAGCGCCAAATGAGAGATCTCCGAGCAAGACTCGAGGAGATGGAGACAACACAGAGACGCGGAGTTGGCGCAAGGGATCTTAGCGATTCTGAAGTAGAAGAGGAAGCTGGACATGCAGAAGAAGTCACAGCAGAAGACGGATCAACCGAGCGATTGATCAAAGCTATCGCCAGGATGGGCGCAAAGGCAAAAATGGATATTCCAGTCTACGAGGGAAGTCTGGATGCAGAAGAGTTGCTGGACTAGATAAGAGATCTTGACACCTACTTCGATTATGAGGAGATCGAAGAGGACAAGAAAGTCAGACATGCTGTCACCAAATTGAAGGGACATGCAAAATTATGGTGGGACGAGCTATAGGCAGATAGATGTTCCAAGGGAAAACAAAATATCAAGAGCAGGGACCGAATGATCTCTAAGATGAAAGCGAAATTCATCCCAAGGGATTATCAGATCACACTGTTCAGGCGAATGCAAAACCTGAGACATAAGTTGATGACGGTGAAGGAGTACATCGAAGAATTCTACAAGCTCAACATCAGAGCAGGTCATCGGGAGAGCGATGATGAGAAGGTGGCAAGATATCTGAATGGTATGAGATACGACATTCAGGACGAATTAAGCATGGTAACCATCAGGACAGTTGAGGATGCTTATCAGATGGATCTGAAAGACGAAGAAAAGCTGAGCCGCAAGCAAGGTCAGCAAGGGCGAGGCAGAAGTCAGCCCAGAGGCAAGGCAGTTGCCCAGGAAAAATACCAGAATCGCAAGGAGGAATGGCAGAAACCTCAGGGTAATATTGAAAGAGGTGGAACCTCACAGCAAGGACAACTACATGTTGAATAGAGAAGACAACAAAATGATCAGCGGGGAGATTATGTTGATGCAAACACTATTCCTCGTACTAGAGGTCGAGGCAGAGGAAGAGGAGGAGTAATCACATGTTTTACATGTGGGAAGAACGGGCACAAGTCATTTGAGTGTCCAGAGAAGAAGAAGGATAGCGGAGAAGTTCCCATCGTAGAAGCTCAGAGGCGTGATGCTGAGTCCGAAGATGAAGATAGTGGAAGATCGCTTGGGATGCATAAAGTTCTTTTAACACCTGAGAAGGAGGTGGAGAACACAACTCAGAGGAGTCGATTGTTCAAGACCGTTTTCACAGCCAGGGACAGAAAATGTAAAGTCATCGTGGACAGCGGAAGCATCGATAATCTTGTTTCAACTGAGATGGTAGAAAAGATGGAGCTGGAGACAACATATCACACGAGTCCATATAAATTTTCATGGCTGCAGAAAGGACACCAGGTAAGTGTTATGAAACAATGCTTGGTTGAATTCAAGATAGGAGGATACAATGATAAAATTCTGTGTGATGTTATTCCCATGGATGTATGTCATTTATTGCTGGGTAGACCATGGCAATATAACCGAAATGTGGTTCATGATGGGAGGATGAACACATACACTCTAGAGAAGGATGGGAGAACACACAGGTTGCTTTCGATAAAAGACAAGGAAGTAAAGCCGGAAATAAGCAATACCATACTTCTCATGAGTGGGAAGGAGCTTCTCACAGAGATGGAGAAGAAAGAAGATCCACAGTTCTTTGTGGTCAGGAAGCCGAGAATTGTCCTGACTAGCACAAGAGTGGAACACTTACCAGATGAGATTCAGGAACTGTTGGAAGAGTTTGCTGACATCATCATGGATGAACTACCTCATTCATTGCCACCGATGCAGAGTGTGAGCCATCACATAGACCTCATACCTGGAGAAAGTTTGCCGAACAAGGCTGCGTACAGGTTGACGCCACAGGAAAATGAGGAAGTCAAAAATAAGGTCCAGGAGTTTTTGGACAAAGGAATGGTCAGGGAGAGATTGAGTCCGTGTGCTGTACCAACGGTGCTTAGTCCGAAGAAGGATGGAGGCTGGAGAATGTGTACAGACTCCAGAGTGATAAACAAGATCACCATCAGATACAGATTTCCACTGCCAAGAATGGATGATCTGATGGATTGCCTGAGTGGAGAAAATTACTTTTCGAAGATAGATCTGAAAAGTGGATATCACCAGATTCGTATGAGAGAGGGTGATGAATGGAAGACAACATTCAAGACAAATGAAGGTTTGTATGAATGGCTGGTCATGCCGTTTGGCTTGACAAACGCGCCGAGCACTTTCATGAGACTGATGAATGAAGTCCTGAGGGAGTTCATTGGGAAGTTTGTAGTCATATATCTGGATGATATATTGATCTACAGTAGGACGAAGGCTGAACATTTGAAACATTTAGCCATTGTGATGAGAAGGCTACAGCAGGAGAAGCTGTTGATCAACATGAAGAAGTGTTCCTTCATGAAGACAGAGCTCATTTATTTGGGTTTTGTCATATCAACAAATGAGTTAAAAATGGATCCGAGTAAGGTGGAAGTGATCAAGAATTGGCCATCATCGAGAAATGTTTTCGAGGTGATGAGTTTCCATGGTTTGGCTAGTTTCTACCAAAAATTCATTAGGAATTTTAGTGGAATTAGCACAACAATGATGGACACCATGAAAAAACGACATAAAATTTTTCATTGGACAACAGAGGCTGAGAAGAGATTCAATCTATTGAAGCGGAAGATCACAGAGCAATCAATTCTAGTGTTGCCATATTTTCGGAAGACAATTCAAGTGAAATGTGATGCAAGCGGATATGCCATCGGAGGGGTCTTGAGTCAGGATGACAGGCCAGTTGCATACTTCAGCGAGAAGCTGGATGACGCAAAGCTGAAATACTCCACGTACGATAAAGAGTTTTATGCCATCATATAGGAATTAAAGAAGTGGAGGCATTACTTGATCCCAAAAGAATTTTTACTATACAACGACAATCATGCATTGCAGTTTGTGAGTCAACAGGAGAAGTTGAATAAGAAGCATGCGAAATGGGTAGAGTACATGCAGAATTTCACATTTGTGATCAAACACATTTCAGGAACTGCTAACAAAGTGGCTGATGCTTTGAGCAGGAAATGTTTGCTGTTGCAGGAGTTCAGAGTCAAGACATTGGGTTTTGAAAATCTGAAGGACATGTATGCAGGAGATAAAGACTTCGGAGAAGCATATGAAGCAGCTGAGAATCCATTTCTTAGGGATCAGAGCCCATGGATAGACTACATGATCCAGGAAGGATTGTTGTTCAGAGGCAATCAACTATGTATTCCAATTTTCTCCATGAGGGAGAATTTGGTGAAGGAAAAGCATAGTGGCGGATTAGCAGGTCATTTTGGACATGACACGAAGGTGAAGCAACGACTGCAAAAGTCCAATCAGGAATACAAACACAGAGAAGATCAACATCGGAGACAACTTCAGTTTGAAGTTGGTGATCTGGTTCTCGCACACTTAAGGAAAGAAAGGTTCGCAAGGGGAACATATAATAAATTGAAGATGAAAAAGATTGGGCCATGCAAAGTCCTGAAAAAATTCAGGGAGAACGCTTATAAGATTGAGTTGTCGGATGGCATCGGGATATCTCCGATATTTAATGTTTCAGATTTATACCCATACAAGGCTGGAGAAGCAGAGACTGGAACTGAGGAACCAGTGGTCCAGTGGTAGAAGCAATTACCGGTTGCAAAAAATCCGCAGATGGAGTGCATACTGGACAAGTGAGTCGGAAAGAAGACAAGGCGGAAGCAGTATTTTGAGTACCTGGTAAAGTGGAAGAATCACCCAGTAGAAGATGCTAGCTGGGAAAATGAAGTAGTCATACAAAAACATGGACAGACCATGTAGGAGCTCATGGACAGGAGCCCATAAAAGTTTTCAGGCCGAGGAGTATGATGCAGGAGCATCGCTCACTCATCAAGCGAGCCAACACATTGAGAAGAAACAACTGGACAACACCAGCACATATTTTGAAATACCTTGGAAGTTGTTGCACCGCTCTTTAATGAAGTCATTCATAAAGAAACACACTTTGTATATGTAATGGACCTTGAGCCTTTAAGATCTCGTCCTTAGTATATAGGAAGGCATTTAATAGATTTAATGCAGGTTGGTAGATGTTTAAGTCTAGATTAAACAATTTCAGTTTTCGAGAGGGAAACAGATATAGACACCCTCCTTTGTACATTGTAACATTAGAGGGAGAATTCACTATCATTCATTCAAGAGAAAGAAGAGAAGAGCAGAGCAGAGAATTGTATGAAGAAAACCCATGTACAGAGATTGAATTAATAGGAGAAGGCTTTTATTCAATTCCATGGTTATGTGTTATTTCTTTGTGTGTTGATGTTATGCTCATAAGTATTTGCTTCCTGTCATGCATTTGCTTTTATATGCTGTGTATGTGATTTCATGGTTGATTTGAAATCTTAGAGAAGGAATGAATGAGTTTCAATTGTTTCTCTAAGTGAGCCAGAGAATTCCTACAAGGAGGGTAGTTGAATTTGTCCGCAAGGAGTGCGTGACTGCAGGGGTTACTTAGAGATAGTTTTTGTTCCATTCATCTCAGAAGTGCAAGTTTTGCACCGGAGCCGTGCAAGGCATGCGCAGGCTGGACGAAGACTCAGGGTTGCGATTCTGAGAAAGGGGAATTTGGACTGCTGCTGCAGGTGAGTGCGCAGAGTCGAAGAAGCTTTGACACCTAGTCATGTTCGAAGATCTGCCGCAAGGAGTGCGTGCAACAAGTTTTCATAAAGACTTGTGAAGCGAGAATAAGCTCAGGAGGGATAGGCCTACAACTCACTGAAGGGAGAATTACAGGGATGCTGTGGAAAGCCCGAGAGAAGCTCCATAGGTCGCTGAGTGGTTAGACCGAGTTCCGCAGAGGGAGCATTTAATTCACTTCGCAGAAAATAGAAAAGGAAGGATGGACAGTTGAAATCACCTGGAGAGATTCCACGAGGACCTGAGGACTATTAGATCGGATCATCAGATCTGCACGTGTCATCGCATATCGGTATATTGCAAGTTGGATCGCTGAGTTGGTGGAGCGGAAGTGGCGATATCGCGATCCCCGATATCCCGATAGAATCATAACCGTCTTTCATGGGGACACGTGTCAAGGAATTCCAAGGAATCGGGGTTCGGTGAATCGGGGTTCTCGACGACAGAGAACGCTTGTAGGTTGGATTCACGATCCACGAAATCCCAAGGTGACGTGGCAGTGTGGGACCACAAGTGCTGGTGGAGTACAGGTGGCACTGTGTCAGAGTTCGAGAAAAGGAAAGACCTGAGTTCATTAACGTCAGGACTCGCGATTCCACGAGTTACGAAATCCCGATAGAAGGATAGAAGGTGGGTGATTCAAGTCCACACGTGCATCAGCACATCGGGGTTTGGGGATTGTAGTTTCAATTTGTTGACGTCGCGGTTAGCGATTTCCCGACGAGGAAAACTCCGATAGAAAGGGGGGGAGAAAATCAGTGGTTGACCCGTATCGGGATTTGGGGAATCGTAATGCAGGGCGTGTGACTACAGGATTCATGAAATCGTGAATTCCAATTTCCCGATTTGAAAAGGGAGATCGGTGGAGAGTTGCTGTGGGTGAAGAATTCCCGACAGGGAATTAGAAGAGCATTCATGCTCTTCGGGCCAAAGTTAGAGAAGGTCCTGGTGATCACGGACGTACTGGGGTACCGTCTGCACTAAGTGGTATCAGAGCGGGAATATCTTTTCTTTCTATAGCAGAGAAGATAATTCATTATGCCGCCCAGAAGAGAAAGGCAGTCACCTCGTCCAGAGGACAGGGATGCGCGAAGAAGAGGTAGGTAGGGAATAAATCCAAAAATGGAGCGCCAAATGAGAGATCTCCGAGCAAGACTCGAGGAGATGGAGACAACGCAGAGACGCGGAGTTGGCGCAAGGGATCTTAGCGATTCTGAAGTAGAAGAGGAAGCTGGACATGCAGAAGAAGTCACAGCAGAAGACGCATCAACCGAGCGATTGATCAAAGCTATCTCCAAGATGGGCGCAAAGGCAAAAATAGATATTCCAGTCTACGAGGGAAGTCTGGATGCAGAAGAGTTGCTGGACTAGATAAGAGCTCTTGACACCTACTTGAATTATGAGGAGATCGAAGAGGACAAGAAAGTCAGACATGTTGTCACCAGATTGAAGGGACATGCAAAATTATGGTGGGACGAGCTATAGGCAGATAGATGTTCCAAGGGAAAACAAAATATCAAGAGCAGGGACCGAATGATCGCTAAGATGAAAGTGAAATTCATCCCAAGGGATTATCAGATCACACTGTTCAAGCGAATGCAAAACCTGAGACAGAAGTTGATGACGGTGAAGGAGTACACCGAAGAATTCTACAAGCTCAACATCAGAGCAGGTCATCGGGAGAGCGATGATGAGAAGGTGGCAAGATATTTGAATGGTCTGAGATATGACATTCAGGACGAATTAAGCATGGTAACCATCAGGACAGTTGAGGATGCTTATCAGATGGCTCTGAAAGCCGAAGAAAAGCTGAGCCGCAAGCAAGGTCAGCAAGGGCGAGGCAAAAGTCAGCCTAGAGGCAAGGCAGTTGCCCAGGAAAAGTACCAGAAGCCCAAGGAGGAATGGAAGAAACCTCAGGGTAATATTGAAAGAGGTGGAACCTCACAACGAGGACAACTACAGGTTGAACAGAGAAGACAATAAAATGATCAGCGTGGAGATTATGCTGATGCAAACACTATTCCTTGTACTAGAGGTCGAGGCAGAGGAAGAGGAGGAGTAATCACATGTTTTACATGTGGGAAGAACAGGCACAAGTCATTTGAGTGTCCAGAGAAGAAGAAGGATAGCGAAGAAGTTCACATCGTAGAATCTCAAAGGCGTGATGCTGAGTCCGAAGATGTAGACAGCGGAAGATCACTTGGGATGCATAAAGTTGTTTTAACACCTGAGAAGGAGGTGGAGAACACAGCTTAGAGGAGCCGACTGTTCAGGACCGCTTGCACAGCCAGGGACAGAAAATGCAAAATCATCGTGGACAGTGGAAGCACCAATAATATCGTTTCAACCGAGATGGTAGAAAAGCTGGAGCTGGAGACAACAGATCACCCGAGTCCATATAAAGTTTCATGGCTGCAAAAAGGACACCAGGTAAGTGTTATGAAACAATGCTTGGTTGAATTCAAGATAGAAGGATACAATGATAAAATTATGTGTGATGTTATTCCCATGGATGTATGTCATTTATTGCTGGGTAGACCATGGCAATATGACTGAAATGTGGTTCATGATGGGAGGATGAACACATACACTCTAGAGAAGGATGGGAGAACACACAGGTTTCTTTCGATAGAAGACAAGGAAGTAAAGCCGGAAATAAGCAATACCATACTTCTCATGAGTGGGAAGGAGCTTCTCACAGAGATGGAGAAGAAAGAAGATCCACAATTCTTTGTGGTCAGGAAGCCGAGAATTGTCCTGACTAGCACAAGAGTGGACGACTTACCAGATGAGATTCAGGAACTGTTGGAAGAGTTTGCTGACATCATCGTGGATGAACTACCTCGTTCGTTGCCACCAATGCGGAGTGTGATCCATCACATAGACCTCATACCTGGAGCAAGTTTGCCGAATAAGGCTGCGTACAGGTTGATGCCACAGGAAAATGAGGAAGGCAAAAGGCAGGTCCAGGAGTTGTTGGACAAAGGACTGTTCAGGGAGAGCTTGAGTCCATGTGCTGTACCAACGGTGCTTAGTCCAAAGAAGGATGGAGGCTGGAGAATGTGTACAGACTCCAGAGTGATAAACAAGATCACCATCAGATACAGATTTCCACTGCCGAGAATGGATGATCTGATGGATTGCCTGAGTGGAGAAAATTACTTTTCGAAGATAGATCTGAAAAGCGGATATCACCAGATTCATATGAGAGAGGGTGATGAATGGAAGACACCATTCAAGACAAACGAAGGTTTGTATGAATGGCTGGTCATGCCATTTGGCTTGACAAACGCGCCGAGCACTTTCATGAGACTGATGAATGAAGTCCTGAGGGAGTTCATTGGGAAGTTTGTAGTCGTATATCTGGATGATATATTGATCTACAGTAGGACGAAGGATGAACATTTGAAACATTTAGCCATTGTGATGAGAAGGCTACAGCAGGAGAAGCTGTTGATCAACATGAAGAAGTGTTCCTTCATGAAGACATAGCTCATTTATTTGGGTTTTGTCATATCAGCAAATGAGTTAAAAATGGATCCGAGTAAGGTGGAAGTGATCAAGAATTGGCCATCACCGAGAAATGTTTTCGAGGTGACGAGTTTCCATGGTTTGGCTAGTTTCTACCAAAAATTCATTAGGAATTTCAGTGGAATTAGCACAGCAATGATGGACACCATGAAAAAATGACATAAAATTTTTCATTGGACAACAGAGGCTGAGAAGAGCTTCAATCTATTGAAGCGGAAGATCACAGAGCAACCAATTCTGGTGTTTCCATATTTTCGGAAGACAATTCAAGTGAAATGTGATGCAAGCGGATATGCCATTGGAGGGGTCTTGAGTCAGGATGACAGGCTAGTTGCATACTTCAGCGAGAAGCTGGATGATGCAAAGGTGAAATACTCCACGTACGATAAAGAGTTTTATGCCATCATACAGGAATTAAAGAAGTGGAGGCATTACTTGATCCCAAAATAAGTTGTAATATACAACGACAATCATGCATTGCAGTTTGTGAGTCAACAGGAGAAGTTGAATCAGAAGCATGCGAAATGGGTAGAGTACATGCAGAATTTCACATTTGTGATCAAACACATTTCAGGAACTGCTAACAAAGTGGCTGATGCTTTGAGCAGGAAATTTTTGTTGTTGCAGGAGTTCAGAGTCAAGACATTAGGTTTTCAAAATCTGAAGGACATGTATGCAGGAGATAAAGACTTTGGAGAAGCATATGAAGCAGCCGAGAATCCAGTTCTCAGGGATCAGAGCCCATGGATAGACTACATGATCCAGGAAGGATTGTTGTTCAGAGGCAATCAACTATGTATTCCAATTTTCTCCATGAGGGAGAATTTGGTGAAGGAAAAGCATAGTGGCGGATTAGCAGGTCATTTTGGACATGACAAAACGTTTGCAAAACTGAGCGAATCGTATTTTTGGCCAGGAATGCGAGCCGATGTCAAGAGATTTGTTGACAGATGTCGAATTTGTCAACATTCGAAAGGGAGAAAGCAGAATGCAGGTTTTTATTAGCCATTGCCCATACCGTAGAGGCCATGGGAGGCAATTAGCATGGATTTTGTGTTAGGACTGCCAAGGATGTAGAGAGGGGTTGATTCCATATTTGTGGTGGTGGAAAAGTTTTCTAAGATGGCACATTTTATTCCGTGTCAGAAGACCAGCGATGCGACCCACATCGCAAACTTGTTTTTCAAAGAGGTTGTTAGACTGCATGGATTGCCGAGAAGCATTGTCTCGGACAGGGATACCAAATTTATAGGTCATTTTTGGAGGACGCTATGGAAGAAGCTGGGAACTAATTTGGTATTTAGTTCAGCTTACCATCCTCAGGCAGATGGGCAGACATAATTAGTCAACAAAATTCTGGGAGACTTGATGAGAAGCTTGGTGACAGAACACCATAGCAGCTGGGACAATGTGTTGCCACAGGCAGCGTTCGCGTACAATGATTCTGTGAATCAGATTACAAGCAAAAGTGCATTTCAGATTGTGTATGGAACACAACCGAGGGGAGTTTATGAACTCAGGGAGTAATAACATGGTGCAACTAGCAGCGCGAGCGCTGAAGAGTTCGATGAGGCAATGGAGGAACTTCACACGAAGGTGAAGCAGCGACTGCAAAAGTCCAATCAAGAATACAAACACAGAGCAGATCAACATCGGAGACAACTTCAGTTTGAAGTTGGTGATCTGGTTCTCGCACACTTAAGGAAACAAAGGTTCCCAAGGGGAACATATAATAAATTGAAGATGAAAAAGATTGGGCCATGCAAAGTCCTGAAGAAATTCAGGGAGAACGCTTATGAGATTGAGTTGCCGGATGGCATCGGGATATCTCCGATATTTAATGTTTCAGATTTATACCCATACAGGGCTGGAGAAGCAGAGACTGGAACTGAGGAACCAGTGGTCCAGTTGTAGAAGCAATTACCGGTTGCAAAAAATCCGCAGATGGAGTGCATATTGGACAAACGAGTCGGAAAGAAGACAAGGCGGAAGCAGTATTTTGAGTACCTGGTAAAGTGGAAGAATCACCCAGTAGAAGATGCTAGCTGGGAAAATGAAGTAGTCATACAAAAACATGGACAGACCGTGCAAGAGCTCATGGACAGGAGCCCATAAAAGTTTTCAGGCCGAGGAGTATGATGCAGGAGCATCGCTCACTCATCAAGCGAGCCAACACATTGAGAAGAAGCAACTGGACAACACCAGCACATATTTTGAAATACCTTGGAAGTTGTTGCGCCGCTCTTTAATGAAGTCATTCATAAAGAAGCACAATTTGTATATGTAATGGAACTTGAGCCTTTAAGCTCTCGTCCTTATTATATAGGAAGGAATTTAATAGATTTAATGCAGGTAGGTAGATGTTTAAGTCTAGATTAGACAGTTTCAGTTTTCGAGAGGGAAACAGATATAGACACCCTCCTTCGTACATTGTAACATTAGCGGGAGAATTCACTATCATTCATTCAGGAGCAAGAAAAGAAGAGAAGAGCAGAGAATTGTATGAAGAAAACCCATGTACAGAGATTGAATTAATAGGAGAAGGATTTTATTCAATTCCATGGTTATGTGTTATTTCTTTGTGTGTTGATGTTATGCTCATAAGTATTTGCTTCCTGTCATGCATTTGCTTTTATATGTTGTGTATGTGATTTCATGGTTGATTTGAAATCTGAGAGAAGGATTGAATGAGTTTCAATTGTTTCTCTAAGTGAGCCAGAGAATTCCTACAAGGAGGGTAGTTGAATTTGTCCGCAAGGAGTGTGTGACTGCAGGGGTTACTTAGAGATAGTTTTTGTTCCATTCATCTTAGAAGTGCAAGTTTGGCACCAGAGCCATGCAAGGAATGCGCAGGCTGGACGAAGACTCAGGGTTGCGATTCTGAGAAAGGGGAATTTGGACTGCTGCTGCAGGTGAGTGCGCAGAGTCGAAGAAGCTTCGACACCTAGTCGTGTTTGAAGATCTGCCGCAAGGAGTGCGTGCAACAAGTTTTCATAAAGACTTGTGAAGTGAGAATAAGCTCAGGAGGGATAGGCCTATAACTCACTGAAGGGATAATTACAGGGATGTTGTGGAAAGACCGAGAGAAGCTCCACAGGTCGCCGAGTGGTTAAACCGAGTTCCGCAGAGGGAGCGTTTAATTCACTTCGCAGAAAATAGAAAAGGAAGGATGGACAGTTGAAATCACCTGGAGAGATTCCACGAGGACCTGAGGACTGTTAGATCGGATCATCAGATCTGCACGTGTCATCGCATATTGGTATATTGCAAGTTGGAGCGCTGAGTTGGTGGAGCGGAAGTGGCGATATCGCGATCCCCGATATCCCGATAGAATCATAACCGTCGTTCGTGGGGACCCGTGTCAAGGAATCCCAAGGAATCGGGGTTCGGTGAATCGGGGTTCTTGACGACAGAGAACGTTTGTAGGTTGGATTCATGATCCACGAAATTCCAAGGTGACGTGGCAGTGTGGGACCACAAGTGCTGGTGGAGTACAGGTGGCACTGTATCGGAGTTCGGGAAAAGGAAAGACCCGAGTTCATTAACGTCAGGACTCGCGATTCCGCAAGTTACGAAATCTCGATAGAAGGATAGAAGGTGGGTGATTCAAGTCCACACGTGCATCGGAGAATCGGCACATCGGGGTTCGGGGATTGTAGTTTCAATTTGTTGATGTCGTGGTTAGCGATTTCTTGACGAGGAAACTCCGATAGAAAGGGGGGGAGAAAATCAGCGGTTGACCCGTATCGGGATTTGGGGAATCATAACACAGGGCGTGTGACTACAGAATTCGTGAAATCGCGAATTCCGATTTCCCGATTTGAAAAGGGAGATCGGTGGAGAGTTGCTGTGGGTGAAGAATTCTCGACAGGGAATTAGAAGAGCATTCATGCTCTTCGGGCCAAAGTTAGAGAAGGTCCTGGTGATCGCCGACGTACTGGGGTACCGTCTGCACCAAGTGGTATCAAAGCGGGAATATCTTTTCTTTCTGTAGCAGAGAACATAATTCATTATGTCGCCCAGAAGAGAAAGGTAGTCACCTAGTCCAGAGGACAGGGATGCGCGAAGAAGAGGTAGGCCGACAAGAAATCCAGAAATGGAGCACCAAATGAGAGATCTCCGAGAAAGACTCGAGGAGATGGAGACAGCGCAGAGACGCGGAGTTGGCGCAGGGGATCTTAGCGATTCCGAAGTAGAAGAGGAAGTTGGACATGCAGAAGAAGTCGCAGCAGAAGATGCATCAACCGAGCGATTGATCAAAGCTATCGCCAGGATGGGCGCAAAGGAGAAAATGGATATTTCAGTCTACGAGGGAAGTCTGGATGCAGAAGAGTTGCTGGACTGGATGAGATCTCTTGACATCTACTTCGATTATGAGGAGATCGAAGAGGAAAAGAAAGTCAGACATGTTGTCACCAGATTGAAGGGACATGCAGCATTATGGTGGGCCGAGCTACAGGCAGATAGACGTTCCAAGGGAAAACAAAAGATCAAGAGCTGGGACCGAATGATCACTAAGATGAAAGCGAAATTCATCCCGAGGGATTATCAGATCACACTGTTCAGGCGAATGCAGAACCTGAGATAGAAGTTGATGATGGTGAAGGAGTACACCGAAGAATTCTACAGGCTCAACATCAGAGCAGGTCATCGGGAGAGAGATGATGAGTAGGTGGCAAGATATCTGAATGGTCTGAGATATGACATTCAGGATGAATTAAGCATGGTAACCATCAGGACAGTTGAGGATGCTTATCAGATGGCTCTAAAAGCCGAAGAAAAGCTGAGCCGCAAGCAAGGTCAGCAAGGGCAAGGCAGAAGTCAGTCTAGAGGAAAGGCAGTTGCCCATGACAAATACCAGAACCCAAGGAGGAATGGAAGAAACCTCAGGGTAAGATTGAAAGAGGTGGAACCTCATAGTGAGGTCAACCACAGGTTGAACAGAGAAGACAACAAAATGATCAACGGGGAGATTATGCTGATGCAAACACTATTCCTCGTACTAGAGGTCGAGGCAGAGGAAGAGGAGGAGTAATCACATGTTTTACATGTGGGAAGAATGGGCACAAGTCATTTGAGTGTCCAGAGAAGAAGAAGGATAGCGAAGAAGTTCACATCGTAGAATCTCAGAGGCGTGATGCTGAGTCCGAAGATGTAGACAGCGGAATATCACTTGGGATGCATAAAGTTCTTTTAACACCTGAGAAGGAGGTGGAGAACACAGCTCAGAGGAGCCGACTGTTCAGGAATGCTTGCACAGCCAGGGACAGAAAATGAAAAATCATCGTGGACAGTGGAAGCACCGATAATATCATTTCAACCGAGATGGTAGAAAAGCTGGAGCTGGAGACAACATATCACCTGAGTCCATATAAAGTTTCATGGCTGCAAAAAGGACACCAGGTAAGTGTTACGAAACAATGCTTGGTTGAATTCAAGATAGGAGGATACAATGATAAAATTATGTGTGATGTTATTCCCATGGATGTATGTCATTTATTGCTAGGTAGACCATGGCAATATGACTGAAATGTGGTTCATGATGGGAGGATGAACACATACACTCTAGAGAAGGATGGGAGAACACACAGGTTGCTTTCGATAAAAGACAAGAAAGTAAAGCCGGAAATAAGCAATACCATACTTCTCATGAGTGGGAAGGAGATTCTCACAGAGATGGAGAAGAAAGAAGATCCACAATTCTTTGTGGTCAGGAAGCCGAGAATTGTCCTGACTAGCACAAGAGTGGACGACTTACCAGATGAGATTCAGGAACTGTTGGAAGCGTTTGCTGACATCATCGTGGAAGAACTACCTCGTTCGTTGCCACCGATGCGGAGTGTGAGCCATCACATAGACCTCATACCTGGAGCAAGTTTGCCGAACAAGGCTGCATACAGGTTGATGCCACAGGAAAATGAGGAAGGCAAAAAGCAGGTCCAGGAGTTGTTGGACAAAGGAATGTTCAGGGAGAGCTTGAGTCCGTGTGCTGTACCAACGGTGCTTAGTCCGAAGAAGGATGGAGGATGGAGAATGTGTACAGACTCCAGAGTGATAAACAAGATCACCATCAGATACAAATTTCCACTGCCGAGAATGGATGATCTCATGGATTGCCTGAGTGGAGCAAATTACTTTTCGAAGATAGATCTGAAAAGCGGATATCACCAGATTCGTATGAGAGAGGGTGATGAATGGAAGACAACATTCAAGACAAACGAAGGTTTGTATGAATGGCTGGTCATGCCGTTTGGCTTGACAAACGCGCTGAGCACTTTCATGAGACTGATGAATGAAGTCCCGAGGGAGTTCATTGGGAAGTTTGTAGTCGTATTTTTGGATGATATATTGATCTACAGTAGGACGAAGGCTGAACATTTGAAACATTTAGCCATTGTGATGAGAAGGCTACAACAGGAGAAGCTATTGATCAACATGAAGAAGTGTTCCTTCATGAAGATAGAGCTCATTTATTTGGGTTTTGTCATATTAGCAAATGAGTTAAAAATGGATCCGAGTAAGGTGGAAGTGATCAAGAATTGGCCATCACCGAGAAATGTTTTCGAGGTGACGAGTTTCCATGGTTTGGCTAGTTTCTATCGAAAATTCATTAGGAATTTCAGTGGAATTAGCGCAGCAATGATGGACACCGTGAAAAAATGACATAAAATTTTTCATTGGACAACAGAGGCTGAGAAGAGCTTCAATCTGTTGAAGTGGAAGATCACAGAGCAACCAATTCTGGTGTTGCCAGATTTTCGGAAGACATTTCAAGTGAAATGTGATGCAAGCGGTTATGCTATCGGAGGGGTCTTGAGTCAGGATGACAGGCCAGTTGCATACTTCAGTGAGAAGATGGATGACACAAAGATGAAATACTCCACGTACGATAAAGAGTTTTATGCCATCATACAGGCATTAAATAAGTGGAGGCATTACTTGATCCCAAAAGAATTTGTACTATACAACGACAATCATGCATTGTAGTTTGTGAGTCAACAGGAGAAGTTGAATCAGAAGCATTTGAAATTGGTAGAGTACATGCAGAATTTCACATTTGTGATCAAACACATTTCAGGAACTGCTAACAAAGTGGCTGATGCTTTGAGCAGGAAATGTTTGCTGTTGCAGAAGTTCAGAGTCAAGACATTGGGTTTTGAAAATTTGAAGGACATGTATGCAGGAGATACAGACTTCGGAGAAGCATATGAAGCAGCTGAGAATCCCGTTCTCATGGATCGGAGCCCATGGATAGACTACATGATCCAGGAAGGATTGTTGTTCAGAGGCAATCAACTATGTATTCCAATTTTCTCCATGAGGGAGAATTTGGTGAAGGAAAAGCATAATGGCGGATTAGCAGGTCATTTTGGACATGAAAAAACGTTCACAAAACTGAGCGAATCGTATTTTTGGCCGGGCATGCGAGCCGATGTCAAGATATTTGTTGACAAATGTCAAATTTGTCAACATTCGAAAGGGAGAAAGCAGAATGCAGCTTTTTATCAGCCATTGCCCATACTGGAGAGGCCATGGGAGGCAATTAGCATGAATTTTGTGTTAGGACTGCCAAGGACGCAGAGAGGGGTTGATTCCATCTTTGTGGTGGTGGACAAGTTTTCTAAGATGGCACATTTTATTTTGTGTCATAATAACAACGATGCGACCCACATTGCAAAATTGTTTTTCAAAGAGGTTGTTAGACTGCATGGGTTGCCGAGAAGCATTGTCTCGGACAGGGATACCAAATTTATAGGTCATTTTTGGAGGACACTATGGAAGAAGATGGGAACTAGTTTGGTATTTAGTTCAGCTTACCATCCTCAGACGGATGGGTAGACGAAAGTAGTCAACAGAAGTCTGGGAGACTTGATGAGAAGCTTGGTGACAAAACACCATAGCAGCTGGGACAATGTGTTGCCACATGCAGATTTCGTGTACAATGATTCTGTGAATCAGAGTACAGGCAAAAGTCCATTTTATATTGTGTATGGAACAAAACCGAGGGGAGTTTCTGAACTCAGGGAGTCAGAACATGGTCCGACTAGCAGCGCGAGCGCTGAAGAGTTCGCTGAGGCAATGGAGGAACTTCACACGAAGGTGAAGCAACAACTGTAGAAGTCCAATCAGGAATACAAACGCAGAGAAAATCAACGTCAAAGACAACTTCAGTTTGAAGTTGGTGATCTGGTTCTCGCACACTTAAGGAAAGAAAGGTTCCCAAGGGGAACATATAATAAATTGAATATGAAAAAGATTGGGCCATGCAAAGTCCTGAAGAAATTCGGGGAGAACACTTATGAGATTGCGTTGCCGGATGGCATCGAGATATCTCCGATATTTAATGTTTCGGATTTATACCCATACAGGGATGGAGAAGCAGAGACTAGAATTGAGTAACCAGTGGTCCTGTGGCAGAAGAAATTACCGGTTGCAGAAAATCCGCAGATGGAGTGCATACTGGACAAGCGAGTTGGAAAGAAGACCAGGCGGAAGCAGTATTTTGAGTATTTGGTAAAGTGGAAGAATCACCTAGTAGAAGATGCTAGCTGGGAAAATGAAGCAGTCATACAAAAACATGGACATACCATGTAGGAGCTCATGGATAGGATCCCATGAAAGTTTTCAGGCCGATGAGTATGATGCAGGAGCATCGCTCACTCATCAAGCGAGCCAACACATTGAGAAGAAACAACTGGACAACGCCAACACATATTTTGAAATACCGTGGAAGTTGTTGCGCCGCTCTTTAATGAAGTGATTCATAAAGAAGTGCACTTTGTATATGTAATGGACCTTGAGCCTTTAAGCTCTCGTCCTTAGTATATAGGAAGGAATTTAATAGATTTAATGCAGGTAGGTAGATGTTTAAGTCTAGATTAGACAGTTTCAGTTTTCGAGAGGGAAACGGACACCCTCCTTTGTACATTGTAACATTAGCAGGAGAATTCACTATCATTCATTCAGGAGCAAGAAGAGAAGAGCAGAGTAGATAATTGTATGAAGAACACCCATGTACAGAGATTGAATTAATAGGAGAAGGCTTTTATTCAATTCCATGGTTATGTGTTATTTCTCTCTGTGTTGATGTTATGCTCATAAGTATTTGCTTCTTGTCATGCATTTGCTTTTATATGCTGTGTATGTGATTTAATGGTTGATTTGAAATCTGAGAGAAGGAATGAATGAGTTTCAATTGTTTCTCTAAGTGAGCCAGAGAATTCCTGCAAGGAGGGTAGTTGAATTTGTCCGTAAGGAGTGCGTGCATGCAGGGGTTACTTAGAGATAGTTTTTGTTCCATTCATGTTAGAAGTGCAAGTTTGGCACCGGAGCCTTGCAAGGCGTGTGCAGACTGGACGAAGACTCAGGGTTGCGATTCGGAGAAAGGGGAATTTGGACTGCTGCTGCAGGTGAGTGCGCAGAGTCGAAGAAGCTTCGACACCTAGTCGTGTTTGAAGATCTGCCGCAAGGAGTGCGTGTAACAAGTTCTCATAAAGACTTTTGAAGCGAGAATAAGCTCAGGAGGGATAGGCCTACAACTCACTGAAGGGAGAATTACAGGGATGCTGTGGAAATCCCGAGAGAAGCTCCACAGGTAGCTGAGTGGTTAAATCGAGTTCCGCAGAGGGAGCGTTTAATTCACTTCGCCGAAAATAGAAAAGGAAGGATGGACAATTGAAATCACCTGGAGAGATTCCACGAGGACCCGAGGACCGTTAGATGAGATCATCAGATCTGCACGTGTCATTGCATATCGGTATATCGCGAGTTGGAGCACCGGGTTGGTGGAGAGGAAGTGGCGATATCGCGATCCCCGATATCCCGATAGAATCATAACCGTCGCTCGTGGGGACGCGTGTCAAGGAATCCCAAGGAATCAGGGTTCAGTGAATCGGGGTTCTCGACGACGGAAAACGCTTGTAGGTTGGATTCGCGATCCGCAAAATCCTGAGGTGATGTGGCAGTGTGGGACCACAAGTGCTGGTGGAGTACATGTGGCACTGTATCAGAGTTCGGGAAAAGGCAAGACCCGAGTTCATTAACATCAGAACTCGCGATTCCGTGAGTTACGAAATCCCGATAGAAGGATAGAAGGTGGGTGATTCAAGTCCACACGTGCATCGGAGAATCGACACATCGGGGTTCGGGGATTGTAGTTTCAATTGCTTGATGTCACGGTTAGCGATTTCCCGATGAGGAAAACTTCGATAGAAAGGTGGGGAGAAAATTAGCGGTTGACCCGTATCGGGATTCGGGGAATCGTAAGGCAGGGCGTGTGACTACAGAATTTGCGAAATCGCGAATTTCGATTTCCCGATTTGAAAAGGGAGATCGGTGGAGAGTTGCTGTGGGTGAAGCATTCCCGACATGGAATTAGAAGAGCATTCACGCTCTTCGGGCCAAAGTTAGAGAAGGTCTTGGTGATCGCGAACATACTGGGGTACCGTTTGCACCATATCATCACTAAGATAAGCATTCAATAAATTTGGTCAATATGTGTGAAGTAATAAATGAGTATAATAATTAGTTCCCATCTAAGACTCTTTTATTTCTATAAATTAGAATTTATCATCCAAAATGAAGTATTCATTATAACTATTCATTTATTCAAAGGGCCTCTACAATTGGAAAACACCACCAAAGTGGAAGACATTTGAAAAGACCACCAAAGTGGGAGACTGGTTCCTTTTTAAGCAGTTTACTACATAGGTAGGTCACTCGTGTCTTACATGAGATGTGACCAAGACTCATGACAATATGTAGGACATGTGAAGCATAGGGGGAGATTTACTTACCAATTAGGTCTCACTAGATTAGGTCTCACTAGATGGTTTCAAGATGTGTTTTGTCAACCTAGTCCAAATATAAATGACTCAAGATGACAATTAATATTTCTTTCTCTTGTTATGAAATGAAGAACAAAGAAAAATGCAAAACTTGGCGTGAATTACATAATCATGTTAATCATTGAGTTTTTGAATGAATTTTTTGTTTGAGGCCATAACTAAGGGAGCATATATCATAGCTTGGCCCGACTCACTAACCTAAGGAATCTTGATAGCTTGGCTGACAACCATTACAGATTACCTAAAATTAAACCAATCTATGAATAGATTGACTCATTATAGAAATACCAACATTAACAAAGTAATATAGATTTTCTATTCATGGAAAACATCTTGAATCTTAGTGTTGATTCTTAGTGTAAATGTTTGCTAGCAAACACTTTGAACCTAGTTTATAAGGATTTTGTCACTTGTGATTACTTATTTTTGATAGTATTTTTTTAAGACTCTTGTACACTACGAAATTGTGTTAAAAAATACGATGCACTCAAGAAATAATTGTTCCATATATATATATTCTTGTTCTTAAACTACAATCATACAATATGACACTAGATTATTCTTTGTTAAGTACAATGCCATATTCACTACTTGCAATTCAATTCCATCTTACTCATGGTTGTTTATATTTGATAACAAAATGAATTCTACCTTTTTGCAAGATTGCTTTCAACTCTTTTCCTTTTCATTTAAAGAGCAACAATGC
>JZKD02S1595922.1:483237-495984 GCA_000966675.3 Picea glauca
TTTTCAGTTACATTTCATATTATTTACTTATGTTCTCCAATCTGTTATAACTTTTGATGACTTTCTATGATGTTATTATGCTAAACCTACTATTAGGCTATTAGCCCATTATTAGTGCAATCCTTCAGTCTATAACAGTTTTGGTATCAAAACAGTGGAGTCCCTAACAAATTAGGTTCGTAACCAGATCATATTTTTCATATAAATTGGGTGTTGTTTAATTGTTTTAGGTTTTTGTTTTTTTGCGAAATCAAGCAATATAAATTTTCGAGAAATTATAAGTTTTTTTGTTTAAATTGTATTTATGAATGTAGAAATGAATTCAGCTTGCTGAAAATTCGTAGAAGAATACTAGGATTATACAAAAAAAAAAACCATTCCAATATACAGATTCAACAATTTTTCCTCTAATTTCAAACAAATATACTCAGAAAATATAAAAAAACAATATACAGATTCAACAATTTTTCCTCTAATTTCAAACAAATATACTCAAAAAATATAAAAAAACAAAATATACAGAGTCCCGATTGACTCTTATTGATTTCCGCGTATATCAAAAAATAACAAATAAACATTTTCATGAATTCCATTACTGGGTGTAACTCGCATTTTAATTACTGTGTAAAAGGGGCAAAGAAAATAAATTTTAATTATAAATTGAAAATTAATTTTAAACTTTAACAATACATAAAAAAAAATTAAAACTAAAACTAAATACTACATAACAATACATAACAATACAAGGGTCAGAGAAATACCCGGAGCTCGACGCGCTAATGATGCCAACTGCCAACATGACCTTTGCGCTCACAAACCTCACACTCAAAAACACCCGCCTACACGACCTGCGCCATTACGACCTCGATCTCACACTCAAAAACCCTAAAAAACACTCATGCTCATGCTCACAGATGCTCAGAAATGCTCACAGACGCTCACAGACGCTCAGAAACGCCAACAAACTCCAACAAAGTTCGAAAACGTAACAAATTCGATGTGTGGTTGATATATAAATCATCTTTCGGCCGCAAGATAGTTTGGCCGAACAATCTTTCGACCGAAAGATAGTTTGGTCGAATTATCTTTCAGCCGAAAGCATGTTCGGTCGAAATATCTTCTGGCCGAAAACATATTGCTGGATGGAAAATATCCGTCCGATAAATTTTTACACGTAAATCGAGGGTGTCATTACTACACCATTCAATTTGATGTTTCATGTTTCGGCCGAAAACTAGTTCGACTGAAAACAATAACTTTCGGCCGAAAAATAATATTAGTTCGGTCGAAAAAATGTTTTTCAAAATTTTGGAGATCCGATTGTCACGAAAGTGTTACCCACCTTCGTGATTTCACCCTATAAGAATTGTGGAAAAGAATAAGTTAGGGTTAAGATTAAATAGGATGTAAAATCCAATATCCGTTTGAAGAAAATTACTAAAATAATCAAGAAATGATTAAATAGTCGTTTGAAGAAAATAGTAAAACAATCAAGAATTAACTAAATAGACAAGAATGGTGAAAAAAAATAAGTTGGGGTTAAGATTAAATAGGATGTAAAATCCAATATCCGTTTGAAGAAAATTACTAAAATAATCAAGAAATGATTAAATAGTCGTTTGAAGAAAATATTAAAATAATCAAGAATTAACTAAATAGACATTGAGGAATAATAAAATTCAAACAAAGAATGAGAAGGGAAAAGGTGAAGAACATAATTTGAATTTAGAATATTAGGATTTTGGTAAAAACGGGGGGGGGGAGAATAGTCAATTCGTTATAAGAAAAAGATGGGGAATGTTAAATTGAAAAATATGAGGGGAGAGGGACAGGAAAAGAATGAGGAAGAACTAGGATAGATAAAAGAGGGATATTGGGAAATTGTAAGAAATAAGTTAGAGATTGGAAGCCAGACAAAAAAACAAGAAAGAAAGCGATTTGAGGAGAAAATTAATGAAGAGTGTTTTTCTATTTTGATAGCTTCCCAGATAACACGAGAGGAGTAATAAGGTGTTGATGCAAGAATTTTAGCTTGGTAAAAAAAAAGGTGTTTTGAATTGAGGGAGTGTTCTACGATAGTTGACTTAGAGATGTGGTTGTGGAATGTGTCAACTATATGTTCTTTAAGGCACGTTTTGGTTGATCTACCTATTTGGCCAATGTAGGTTTTGTCGCAAGAGCAAGGAATTTGTTAAACTCCTTGGCCTAGCATATGAAAACTTTATCCTTAGTGGTTCTAAAAGGATGTTTGAGGGTTTAAAAAAAAATGATATTTTTTTTAGCTAAGATCTTTGAAATATGATCGGTGATGCCATGGATGTAGGGAAGAGAGATAAGAACTATAGGTGAGGTAGAAGACATAGTATTTCTAGTTCTAGAGTGAAAGGTTGAGTGAAAAGATTTGTTGATTTGGAAGATTGAGTAGCCACTGGATCTAAGGGTGTTAGTGCAGAGATTTTTCTTTTTTAAAGAGATGAGAGAAAATATTTAAATGGCTCGAATAACAAGAATTTTGTGAACAAAATATTTTTAGGATAAGTGATGATGAGAATGAACATGGAAATATTTAATTGTATATATATATTTTTCTAACTACTCAACTTAATATGTAAATCCCTGTAATATCTCACATTCACCTTCTTTATTGTATGATAAATACCACGTTTGGGCATATACCCAATATTTTAAACACATATAAAGGATTGGGATAATAAATTTGAGATATAATAAATCTTAAAGATAAGTTAAGAATCATCTCAAATGCGAGCGTTATGATTTTTTCACAAAATTGCACATTATTTAAAATATTTATTTTTAAAGATATTACAATTGTAATAATATGATGATGATGATTAACATCCACTAAGACTGAATTGGTCTATCGGACCTTAAGAGGGTAAGTGATTACTTGTGATTCTTTAGAATTTTTTTTATGTGCTTGAAAAACCTTAAGAGAAGCTTTCCAAGATCACTATACTTTTGTTGGGTTAAGAGGTTAGTGTTAGGGTCCTAACCCGCACATAGGTAGAACAATATATTCGGATGTAATAAAGGTCAATATTAATAAGGCCTTGCAATAAAATAGAATAAGTCAAATGTAAGAAGACTTAATAGAAGCTTCCGCTTCTAGAAGGATCTTCCTCTAGATGCTTCTTTTTGATAGACATATTCAGTATAAATAGGAGTCGAGGGTATGAGAACCCTAGCTTGGAGATTATTGTAATAGAGCTCTGCTCAACTAGAGGTTGCCCCCTCAAAGAGGCCTGTGAACATTGCTCTCAGAATCAAAGTGTTATTTCTGTTGTTATTGTTACACATGATTTTGGTCACTCTGGTGGTGTCTCTACAAGTGATGTATTCAAGCTCCCACAAGGACTTTTTGCCTGAGAAAAGTGAATTTTGTCTCCTTCCAAAAAACACATTTTTAAGATGAGTTCATAGGTTGCCTATATTACAGGGTGCAAAAATCCTTCATTCTCACAGGAAACCCACACTTAGGGTGCGAACTGTTCGCAGTTTTCTCTATAGGTAGGGTGTGAACCTGTTTCAAAGCTTGGAAAAGAGAAGAGGTCACGAAGGTTCTAGAAGGGAATCTTCTAGAAAATGAGTTGGCATTTGCATGGTTGGAATCCTACTGACTTCTTAGATTTAGTGGAATCATCCTCATCCATGTAACCATCTCTCCTTCTCCTACATATTGAAAGGTTTCTCATGGAAAATGTTAAGTAAGATTGAATGAATAATTGGTGAAATAATTGTGTGAAGGAATCTGCTTGGACAGAAGCTTGAAGACTCTATTTGGTCTATCAAGTTGTATTGGATCTTCTTCATGCAAGTGCAGAGCAAGTGTGTGTGTTGGAACGAAGGGTCACTGAAAGGAAGCTTGCGACATCAAGGTGATCCGGATGTATCTTCTACTTTCATTTAATATAATATAGCGGCATGTCCCTTTCCCATAAAATCACTCTTATTTTATTGCATAACTCCTTGATCATATGCATAGGTTGACATTGAATATACTTTTCTATCTTCACTTTGGTTGGTTTTTGTTGTCTTGGACCTGATTTCGCAAGAGCACCAGAGCGAAGAGGGAACAAGAGAGACCTATGGAAGCGATATAAAGGTATGTCACTCATTCCTTCTTAGTAGCAGATTCAATGATTACAACTTAGGGAAAGAGTCATGTCCTGTCCTGTTTTGTTCTAGATCCAAGTGGATCTAGGGAGATCTGTTAGTGTCTTCACCTACCGATTTATCCGATAACAAAATTGGCGACTCCACTGGGGATACAACCCATTTTGGTGGTTTTTTCTTGGCCATTTTCTCTCAACCTACCCTTTTTCATTCCCAATCAATCTCTGAGTCTTGAGGAGATCCTCACAGACTCCCTGGATCCAAAAGTTCCCTCAAAAGTCCTATCATTTTTCCAAAATTTGCTTAATTACAAACCTTCTCGCACTGCACCTTTCTGTAGCCTGCGAGAATAACTGAGGTTCGCACCCTAATGTTCTCTTCAGTGTGAACTTCTCACACCCTGCCTTTGTCTATCCTACGAGAATCCTTAAGTCTCACACTCTACCCCACTGCTAGACTGCGAACTCACTTACAAAAGTTTGGGTGTAAGTCTTTTGTGTCTTTAGATGCCCAGATTGGTTGGTGTGTATGGAAAGAACTTCTCTGGTTAGCGATTGAATGTTTCTTGACTTCAAATCTCGTGAATGATTAGTTTTTGGAAATCAAAATCTTTTCTTGATCATTTTTTCTCAATTTTTACCTCTTGACCTTTTCTTAACAAGGGTATAATCTCTGATTTTGAAATCTGAGTGCTTGATTGGTCGGGAACCTTTGATTGGATTAAAAGTTGAGATTAATTGTCCTTTTCAATTGCTTATTACTTGTAAAATTGTTACCGATGTGCATTTGAAGAGACTGATCTTGTCAATTTGTTATTTTTGTCTTCATTGAAAGATCGATTTGGGTGTTTGTTGTGCATTTATTTTTCGTTGGTTTCTTACTTTTTCTTAGTTCCATCCCTGTTTCTTGGTTTCTAATAAAAATTAAAGACATTTTCTTTTTTTTTAAGCAACTTTTTATTCGAAAATATTGGCATTCAAGTATTGAAAGAGAACGAATAGGGAATTTGCATTGTTCATGGTTGTTTGATATTACATTTTAGAGAAGATCATACATCATAGTTCAAATTTCTCCAGAAAACTCCTCTTTCCCTCCTGTAAATAGGATTCATCAAACAAAAATTTGTATCATCCATTCCTATTTATGCATTGTTGGGTCAGAGTCTCACACAACATCAGTTTCATTTCCGTCTCCTTTTGAGTAACAACAACCTTTAATAATATTGTGCAATTTTAAAATTCAACTAGTAACTTTTTCTAGGGCTCTTTTACACCAAGATTGGCTAGGCTAGAGCTTTGGAATAGGCAATGAGACACACTCTCCAAAGAACAAAACACACAATAGTATCTTGTGATAAGGCGTGTCAAATTCCATTTGCATCATTTTGTCTTGGGAAGCCCTTCTCACACAAGGGTCAAACTTGAGGTCGCATTGAGATTGACAGAGTTACTCACCCTGCTTTGTTGATATCGGTGTAGAGATTTGACGTATTACAGGGGTCACTTGAAGGTATACCCACAACGATGAGTGGAAGCCTCTCAAATTGATTTCGGGCTAGATACCCTGCCCTTGCGTGTGGATCAGACTGTCGATTGTTCCCCCAGGCATTATTGTTGTTGGTGGTAACCTTAATAGCCCATCTTCTTAGGGTATTACACAAGGTGATTGTGAAGGGGTAAGTCTTCACGGTACCTGGAATCGACATTGGCCAGACTCACTCAGGCTCCTTGGAGGGAATACCCACGATTGTCTGTGGGAGCTTGCACCAGGGTGTAAGTCCGTTAAGCAGGTCGTCAATGTAAATTTTCCACCCTATCCCAACCCCTTCTTGTCTCGTCGTCGCGACGTTGGATTTCATCACCAACTAGTGACTTCGGAATTGGAAGGCCTTGTTTTCTTGGTTTTGCTTCCTAGATTTTACTAGCGCGTGCTATTCGTTTACCCAAGTTGGCCATAGAATTTTTTTCGTAAAATTCTAACTCGATCACAATTGACCCTCCACGCCATTCACGTAGAATGCAAGGCCTACCCCCAAAAGATATGGAAGGTTCTTAACCCTTGCCTACCAACTCACCGGAGGGATCTCCTCAACAGATTGAAGTCCAATACGTTTCCACTCCACCAGTGGAAAGAACTAACTCTTTAGAACAGTTCCGAATTACCAATTCTTGAGAGGACTTTCAACTTCCTCCCGACTCCGGGAGACGTATTGTGCGAGTGAATTCTTCCATAGATATAGTTGTTCAGTCTTTTGGATCACCAACCAGACCTTTCATAGGACCTAAGGGTCAAGATCCTTTTTGGACTACTGGAATTTTTAGATGGGATCTCTTTGGCTCAGGAGCAAGCGTTGATATCATTGTCGCACCTGAGCTGCCCGAAACATATGATCCAAATGCAGTACCTTTTACTACTACCTATTATTTTCCTAGTACATATGCTTAGCCAACTAACCACATCTTGACTATCCCTCTACAACCGGTCCATTACATAATGGTCCCAGATACTATGAGTCCTCACACCACGATTACAACGGTTAGCCAAGCCCCCATTGGCAGACCGCTTTCTCCCAGATTCACCCCAACCCTTCCGCCTGGATATCATGCATTGAATGCTTCTATTCCTTCTCCTACACAAATCTCATCTGGGACTCCTGGCATTTCCACTTCTTCTGGGCACCATCTCATTCCCGGTTTTATTCCGACACTTCCTCAACCTCCTTTCAGAGGACCTCTTCCATCCTCTATCGGAGGCACAGACCCTAGTGGCACCATCCTGTCTTTCACACCTAATTACCAGATTCCTGTTGGTGGACAATTTCACCAAGGAGGCCAAACCCAGCCCCCTTTTGCAAGACAAATCCCAACTAGGACACAACCCTCGATTGGAGGGAAACCCCCACTGACCCCACCCTACAGAAAAAACATACCTCCATCCTTGGCCCAGTATTGGAATTATCTTATACAACATAATCCTCACTCGACTGGGGGAAATAGCCTCAAGCTAGCTCCGTCATACCCCCTAGTACATGCCAACCATATCCAGGCACGTCTAATCCTATTTGGGGCTCGAACGCTCAACCCCTATTCAAGGGTACAACCCTATGAATTACTTGCCTCCACACCAACCACCGAATCTGCCTAGATATTTGCATTATATGCAAACTGCTTATGGTCCCACTGGTCTACCGATGAGACTCCATCCAGTTACCCTTCTTAGCCACCCTAGACCTCCCTGATCTGTTGAGGATTTTAAATGATCTGATTTGTCACTCTCCTCAATGGCCCACCATACCAACCAAACTACCATCCAACATCCCTAAATTCGATGGTAAACCGGGAGAGAACCCAAACAATCATGTAATGAATTTTCACCTTTGGTGCTAAACCAACTCCTTGATGGATGACTCTATTCATTTATGCCTTTTTCAACGAACCCTCACAGGTTCCACCGCGAAGTGGTATATAGAATTACCACGATTCTTCTTCATCGACATCAACACCCTCACTATGGCTTTCGTCACCCACTACCAGTTACTGATCCGCTACAAAATGGGAACCGAGATTTTGAGTCCTTTCAAAAAAACCAAAGCCACTCATATCTCTGATCACATTCATGAGTGGCGATGGAGACGACGTGTCATCAACTTGAACTTCCTGATCAGTTGCTGGTGGTTCATGAAATCATTCGTGAACGACATCGCTCGTGACATCGCCATAGGTAGATTTGTCACAAAAGAATAGGCAATCAATCGTGCTCAATACCTCGACCTCGTTTATTCACAAATGGGTACTCTTTACGACTTACTCCCTGACACACCTCATCCTTCTACTTTCACTACTTCAACTACTCCTGCTGCTTCTCATGCAGCTGATGGTGTGATTGGCACTTTCCATTCTCAACCTCATTTTGTCCAAACCTCTAGAAACAACCCCAAAACCATTTCTTCTAATGTTCAAAATGCTCCGTCTCCTACCTCTCCCACCGGAAAGACTTCTGAGGTAAACTTTGTTAATCTACCCCCGCCGGCAAAAATAAATCCAAAAAATGAAAGGGTAAGAACAAGGAGGATAAAAATAATCCGCAATCTGAGAAAACCAAAACACCACCTGTTGACGATAGGGATAAGCGCAAACCCTGATACCCTTGTCTTATCTATGGTGATGATCACTACACTAAGGATTGTCCATGACGAGCCAAGGTTACTAAGTTCCTTCAAGGGACCACGGAACCCCCCCACCCCGGCTGTATTGTCACAACCCTTCCCCTCTCAACAACAGGCCCAATTGGTCATTCATGACCAACCTTCCCCCTCCAATACATCCTACGTCTTAATGTGTACAGGTGATTCAAAGCAGAACGACATCACACTTACCACTTGAGCCAAAGATTATTCTTCCTCCAAAGAGAAGGTTGATGCAATACCTCCTTCATTCATCCAACCATCTCCCATGACTCCACCTACCAACAATCCTCTTCATCTCAAATGACCAAGCCTAGATACAGTCCTTCACCCTCCTCCAAAGGGTGTTGTTCAAAAATACGCTTTCAATCCTCATGCACGTGCTACCCAAAACTACAGTATTGTCGAAGATCTGGCCCAAGAACTGTTTGCGATGTCATCCCTCGAAGTCCTTTAGAGTTGTCCTATACGATGGAAGGCACTATTGAAAACTATTGGTGGAATCGACCCTACAGATACAAATTTAATAATTTTTGACTTGGAAGATCACATTCCAAGGCTACCCCCTCAACTTGCATTCCAAATCCAAGTTATTGTCTCCGACAAAAACATTTGTAGAACAGTTATTGATGAGGGTGCCTTGATGTGTGTCAGGTCTATTACTTGTTGGAAATCCAACTTCTCTCCTCCTTTGACTGAATCCCACTACATGCTCAAATCCTTCAATGGCTCTGGTTTTAAGCCTTACGGTGTCCTCCCTTCGTTGCTTATTATGATAGAAGGAAAAACGGTCAACGTTGAAGTGGAGGTATTCAACGCTCCTCTCGATTACAACCTTCTACTTGGTCGTAGCTGGATCGATTCCATGCGTGCAATTGTGTCCACTCTTTTTCATGTTGTGTGTTTCCCACATCAAGGAAAAGTAGTTACCGTAGACCAATTGGCCTTCTTTCACTCTGATGCACGTACCAACAACGTACCTTTCATTGCAAACCCCCCCCCTAGATATGAGAACGTCAGTGTGGTTCTTCTTAAAGATTCCTCTTTGATGGGTACCTTCCGCATTCCACCACCCGATGTTCCACATCCATTTTTTGCCTCGATCAACATGATCTCCACCTTTGTTCATGGAACCCCTACATCTTACGACCTGTGGATGGTACCCAACCCCGACGATCATCTTCATTATTGTGACAGAATGCATTTGATTCCGGTCAAATCTGCTTATCAAGCCATTCAATTGGCAACCCCCTCTCATGGTGATTTATCTCCAGATCCATTCCACGTCATTTTTCCTACAGACGAGATGATTATGTCTGTTATGTCTGTGGAAGATACCCCTTGGGACGATGGACATCATTGTTCCATCCTCTTCCTGGAACAATGCACCATCGAGGACTACCAACGACTCTCGACCCCGTCGACCGTTTTCATCATTTCTACCATTCCTGAGTCTACACACGACATGTTCTACGAAGGGAACTTAAGTAATATCTCAGCCACCATCCCCCTCGACATATCCATAAAACCTGGAGTTGTCGAAAATGTGCATATCGTAGCTTTGTGTTCCCATGACGAAGTTGTCACCTACAAGTCTCTTTTTCAAGAATTTTTTTATGTCTTCGCATGGAGCTATGAATAAATGTCGGGGATTGACCCCGACATTGTGGTACATGAGATTAAGACATAGTCGGGCACTAAACCTGTTCGGCAACGACTTCGTCCAGTCCACCCATGTAAAGTAGCCGCTATCAAGCTTGAAGTTGAGAAACTTCTCAAAGCTGGCTTTATTTACCCTGTGGCTCTAACTGACTGGGTTTCCAATCTTGTTCTGATTGACAAGAAACAAGGCACAATCCGTGTGTGCGTTGATTATAGGGACATTAACAAATCTTCTCCTAAAGACAACTTTCCTACCCCCTTCGTTGACCAGATCGTTGACGATTATGCCGGAAGTGAAATATTCTCTCTGATGGATGGTTTCTCCAGATATAATCAAATCAATATCGTACCTACAGACCAACACAAGACAACTTTTATTTGTCCTTGGGGCACATTCGTCTACCGGAAACTTCCATTCGGTTTAAAGAATGTCGGCGTAGATTTTCAACGTGCTATGTCTTACGCCTTTCATGATATAAAGAACATAGTGTAGCCATATCTAGATGATTTACCCGCTCATTCCATGCACCGTGTAGATCATCCAACACACCTCCATGCCATTTTCCTTCGATGTTGGTTTTACCATATATGCTTGAATCCACAAAAATGTGTTTTTTGCGTAGAATCCGGTCGACTTCTAGGCTTTATTGTTTCACGTCAAGGGATCAGGGTAGATCCTTTGAAGGTTGAGGTGATTCTCAATATCCCTCCTCCTTCCTCACTTCGCTAGTTACAAAGTTTGCAAGGGAAGGCAAACTTTCTCCGTCGTTTCATCCTGAACTATGTTGAGCTAACTCTTGGATTTACGTGACTGCTCAAGAAATGTTTTGAGGTCATATGGGATACCACTGACAACAAAGCTTTTGAAGCCTTGAAACTGTCTTTGACACGTACCCCACTACTCTTCCCGCACTACTACATATTGTAAAAATTCCGACGTTTTATTTGTGGCGTTATGGACAAAATTGTCCATATTGTCGCAAATTAGAGGAAATTTATAAAAAAAAAGGTTCATGTTGCCCGATAATGTCGCTCTTGCCACGTTTTCCACTGGAACGTCGCTCTTTCCACGTTTTCCACTGGAACATCACTCTTGCCACGTTTGTGAAGATGTATGTCGCAATTGCTACGTTAACGTCGGTCTTTCCACGTTAACATCGGTCTTGCCACGTTTTCCACTGGAACGTCGCTCTTGCCATGTTTTCCACTGGAACGTCACTCTTGCCACGTTTCTGAAGATGTATGTCGCAATTGCCACGTTAACATCGGTCTTGCCATGTTAATGTTGCTCTTGCCACGTTTTCCACTGGAACGTCTCTCTTGCCACGCTTGTGAAGATGTATGTCGCAATTGCCACATTAACATTGGTCTTGCCACGTTTTCAACTAGAACGTCTCTCTTGCCACGTTTGTGAAAATGTATGTCGCAGTTGCGACGTTTGCGAAACTAGGTTTTCCCCTCCAACGGTCACCTTAGTATGTTCACCAAGTCAAATACCAACGGTCACTTAGGACTTTTTTACGTTGGAATTGCGACGTTACAAAATCTATAAATATGTTTCATTTGACGGATGTTGCGACAAGTTTGCTATAATAACGACGCTTCAAAAAGGGTTTGCGGGTCTTCTCAGTGAACAAAATATAGATATTTTTTTCAGTATAAGTCTGTGGGGAAGAATGTCAGAAAACATTAGAGCTGGGAAAAGAATTAAAGAGGGTGAAAAGGGTGATGGTAAATGTTATTGCCCTTGCAAAAATTGTTGTACTNATTTTGGTGACGACTATGGCTGCACTTTTTTGGCTTTCTCTGAAAATTTTGTGGTTCCTTTCTAGCCAAAGGTTCCACAGGATAAACTTTGGGAGCATTCCCCACAGCAAGAAAGTTTGGGTTCTCCCCTTGACAGAAAAAGGGTAAAAGGAGTCCAAGTGGAGAAGGAGGCTTATTATATCCAGAGGAAAATTGAGTGCAAATTGGGGACCTTTTGCCATCATCCAGACTTCTTTTGAAAAGCCGCAGTTTAAGAGAAGATGGTCTGTGGTTTCTTCCGCATGTAGGCAAAGGGGACACTTGAAAGGTCCTTCCCATCCACATCTTCTGAGGTTCTCCCCTGTTTGTATGCTCTTGTGCGCCAAGGTCCAAATGAAGAGGTCGATTTTTGGGAGAGAGTTGGACTGCCATATTGCTTTCCAGAGTGCCGGATTAGGCATTGCAGTGGGGACGTTGTTTAAGAGTTGGTAGCCTTCTGCCGTGGTGTAAGCCCGTGCATTCCTTCCCCATCCTCTTTCATCTTTTCCTTTCTTTTTTAGGGGGGGCTTCCCTTGAAGACATCTCTTGAGGGCACTCCAGTGACAGTCTAGAGTAGCTGGTCTGTTTGGCACTCCCCACCCTTGCCAGGATTGAAGTCTGTCTTCCCCCCAGATTGAGATGTCTGAAAGCGTTACAATATTTTGACTGTCCATCCAGTTTTTGAGGCACAATAGGTCCTGTCGATGCTCTAAAGGAGGGTCTCCCATTATTGAGTCTGTCCAAATTCTAATTTTCTTACCATTTTTTGGCACCCAGGTAAGGTGACGGCTGAAATGAGGAAGCGCCTTTTTGCAGAGCGCAAAGATAGGGGAGATTTTCGTTTCTTTGCAAGAGAACTCTAAGCTTCTGTCCCATGGCCCCCGAAAGTATTTCCTCCAAAGCATGAGTTTACTCTAAGAAGGTTTGCCAGTGACCATCTTCTAGAGCAGCTTTGCCCCCAAGGCCAGATTTTGAACTCTGGT
>JZKD02S1595922.1:495994-512222 GCA_000966675.3 Picea glauca
TGCCGCGCTGTGATCTGAACCTTTGAAAGGTGAGCGAGTCATAGGTGAAGGTGGAGAAATCACATATGGGAAAAACTTAGGACAAGGGTATTCTCATGGGCTTCTTTCGATATTTGTCATTCACATCAACAAGGGGGACATCAAATCGATTGCACTTGGGCACTGGAGTCATAGGGAAACAACTTTATCGGTCTGGCTTTACTTCAGCAAGTGGGCAAAATAATTAACCTGCGTCCTAACCTACTGTCACAAGGCAATTGACCTAGATTAAACAGTTGGGTCAAGATTTTATTCTTTCTAGGGGCTACCTGACCAGGATTAGATGGTCTGATCAGATGTATTCACTAATTCTAACCTAGGGGCTACCTGACCAGGATTAGATGTTCTGATCAGATGTATTCACTAATTCTAACCTAGGGGCTACCTGACCAGGATTAGATGGTCTGATCAGATGTATTCACTAATTTGCCAACATTGAAAATTCAAAAGAACCCGACCATGCTTGAAAGGTATGACCAAGTTGCTATTATTGCTTGGGGGCCTTTATTTCAAACCTTTTGCCCTCTTTTTCCTTTTCTTTTCTTTTTCCTTTTCTTTTCACAAATTATTTGAAGGATGAAATATCATTTGTGAACCGGATCACCAGATATAGATAATATCCCAGTCATAAGATGATTCCCATAAATTATGGGGTGATAACAAGGGGGAAACACTACTTGATTTTTTCATCATTTACCTGCCCCTATAAAAACCCACCATATATTCATATCTTCCACTCCTATGAAAACATACCATTTATCTTCTTTAAAATATTTGGTCGTGCAAGAAACTATATGTAATTATGTATAACATTAATAAAAATATGAACACCGTTGTGTGTAGGCCGAACACGATGAATGAGTGATGGGGGAATAAGCTTCCACAGAGTGGGTAAGGGATTGGGGGATGGAAGGTTGGAAAGAGAGGCTAAGTGTTGAGCCTAGGGGCTTAAGTCCTTGGGAATAATATTTTAATATTATTCGAAAAGCCAGGTGAAATATATGTTTGTCCTAAGCTCCTAAGAGAGGGAACGCATGCCGATGAAGTGCATGTAGCTTCATGGGAGACATGTGTCGACCCAGGAACATGCATTTTAACCCAAATATTGAGTCATGGAGGGGGTTGGTTCCCCATTCTATCGTCCATATGACTGAACCGAGAAAGCTCTGCCTCTGAGTTCTGTAAGACTTCTACATCTTTGAAACTCAAAGCTGGTGATATTTTATTGATAAATAATTACCATTGTATTTGAACTATTTAGTCAGTGTTCAACCTCTACGTTAATTGCTTGTCACGCATCCTGCAACCGAGTGTTACTTGAACCGTGTTATGTTTTAGTGGTTTGTTACAGCTTCCTGTTTGCACACCCTATTTTTCCTATTGTTGCAGTCACCCGTGAACCAACCAAAAGTTATTGTTGTTGCTGTTATCCTAAACTTGCAGGAACTTAATTGGAAACTGGTGGGAGAGTCGGGTTGTTATCTCGTGGTCGAAGAGGTAGGTTGTCAGGCCTGTGAGCAACTCTTTCCAGGTGAAGGAGTCTGTTGGGAGAGGGTTTTCTCCCAGAGAGAGTCCAGCACCAACTACGGAGCTCTAAGACTTCCTGATATGGCATGTTGTCGAGACCCAAAGAGGGAGGTAAAGCACTGATGGAATGTGCTTGTGAAGGTGTATACTCCCGGGTGGAACATGCATGTGGGGAATGATAGTCCGTGAGTAGTAGGCATAAGAAGGCATCCTGGGAAGAATCCTTCTGATAATTTTGTGCATTTTTCCTGTAACCTCAGCCTAGTCTAGGATTCCCTTGCCTTGGGTGGAGCTTGGTCCCAGCTTGGGTGTGACCCATTGCTGAGAATGATGAGAAGTGGGGTCTAAGGCTAGGAGTTTTGTGGAAGGTCTGCACGTGGTTGGTGGAATTACTACAGTTTCAAATATAAGTATATGCATGTGTTCAAATTCATATTTTAAATGCATGTCTGTGACGCTTGCAATATTATCATGTATTCTATTGTGATTATGTTTATTGTTGATTAAATTATTTTGTACATTAGCAATAATTGTACGTTTACTCTATTAATCTATTTAATTTCATTTAAATGCATATTATATAAGTATGAGAATGTTTCCGCGTAATAACGTTGGCCTAGCCGTGGGGTTGACGGTTGGGGACGTTACATCTTGGCTCCATGATGAGATTCGATACAAATTCCGTTTGTATTTAAGTAAACAATCAAAACTTAAATCCATGGTACTTTCTGAGCTTCATTCTACATCCACTGCTAGGCACTTCAGGTTTACCAAAACCTGTGATAGGGTCAAACGTTATTTTTTTTGGGATGGTATGAAACAAGACATTCATAATTTTTTCGTTGAATGTGATGTTTGTCAATGCAACAAGGGTGAAACAGTCAAATATCCAAGCACACTACAACCACCTCTGATTCCACCTGCTATTTGGAGGGATATCTCTATGGATTTTATTACAGTCTTACCCAAATCGGGAAATAAATCAGCCATCATGGTGGTTGTTGATTGCCTCTCCAAGTATGCTCATTTCTGTGCTCTTCAACACCCATTTAAAACATCCATGGTGGATAAACTTTTCATGGATCAGGCCTTCAAGCTTCATGGAATGCCACATTCTATTGTTTTTTATCGTGACCCAACTTTCACTAGAAATTTTTGGCAAGAACTGTTCAAGCTACAAGACACCCAATTTCATCTCAGCACAACTTATCATCCCCAGACTGATGGTCAAACATAAGTTGTCAACAAGTGTTTGGACATATTTCTGGTGTTTTGCCTCGGAAAAGAAAAATCAGTGGGCTCAATGGTTACCCCTAGCTGAATGGTGGTACAACACTTCATACCATACAACTACACGCATGACTCCTTTTGAAGCAGTATATGGACAAAATCCAACTTCAATTTTCACATACTTACCTGGTTTCTCAAAGTTCCAAGCGGTTGACCAAAAGATTACAATTTGAGAGGCTATTCTCTACACCCTCAAAGAGAATTTGGTCATGGCATAGAATCGCATGAAGCAGCAAGAAGATCAAGGTTGCTCTGAACGTCAATTTGCAGAAGGGGATCAATTGTTTCTTCGACTACAACCTTACAAGAAAAATTCCCTCAAGGCCAAGCATTCTCAAGCATGTTGGACACGTGGCCTATTAGTTAGCTTTTCCCAGTCATTCTAAGCTACATCCTATGTTTCATGTTTCATTCTTAAAGAAGGTGATTGGAACTAAGTGCCAAATTCAAACCAACCTTCCCTAGTTAGACGAAGAAGGATCCATTTGGCTACAGCTACAAGCAGTTTTTCACCAGCATGAGCGTCACCTGCGTCAGAGAACCATCAAGCAAGTGTTAGTCCAGTGGAAAGATACAACTCCGACAGATACCACTTGGGAGCCAACTACCATTCTACAACAATTTCCACATCTCAAGCCTTGAGGACAAGGTTGTTTTTAAGGGGGAGGACATGTTAAGGTCCTAACCCGCACATAGGTAGAAAAATATATTCGAATGTAATAAAGGTCAACATTAATAAGGACTTGCAATAAAATAGAATAAGTCGAATGCAAGAAGACCTAATAGAATCTTATGCTTCTAGAAGGATCTTCCTCTAGATGCTTCTTTTGATAGACATATTTAGTATAAATTGAATTCAAGGGTATGAGAAACCTAGCTTGGATAGTATTGTAATAGAGCTCTGCTCAATTAGAGATTTCCCCCTCGAAGAGGCCCGTGAACATTTCTCTCAGAATCAAAGTGTTATTTCTGTTGTTATTCTTATATCATTTCAATGTTATTGTGGTGATTGTTCTGGTTATATTGTTGTTATTTTTCCATTTCTAGCATTTTATTTCTGCTCTGCATACTTTTAATATATTGTATATTACAATCTTAGTAGTGAATCTAAAACAAACTCATCCTCTAAGAAGAAAATAGAGATTCTCACTAAGCCTCCTCAAACTAAAAATCAACAAGAAACTTTAGACTTGGAGAGCTTGCAGAAAGATTTCCAAAAACTGTCCAATCAGGTCGTCGACTTAAAGATATCATCTAAGGAGACATTCACAAGAAAAGGAATTTTTAAAGCTCCTTTCAGAAAAAAATTCCTCCCAATCGGCCAAACCCGACAACAGAAGGTCTAAATTTTGAAAGTTTACGGTATGCTTTGCAAACCATCTTAGAAGCACATGATAATTCTGATTTTGTTCCTCCTAAAAGTTATGAATATGTAGTTGAGGAAGAGGTACCGGAAGAGGAAGAATCATCTCCCCCTGTTTTCGGTCACTTATCAGACAATATTTTCCAAGTGAATTTTGAAACAGTCCACCCCTACAACAAAAGAAGCAAAACGCAAAACAAACCCCCTTCTAAAGAAAGTTAAAATGTGTTTCTAAAGTAGTTAAAGAAAACTAAAATTAAACAAAGCTTAACAGCCCCAGTTTTAGAATATGATTTAATTGAAGATCTAAAAAAATTGAGGGCTAATATTTCTGTTTTTGAACTGCTAAATTTCCCCTTATTTTACATAAAATGCTTCAAAGTATCATTGAAAACAGTAAAACGAGTGACTCTAGAAACAAATAATCAACATAAATTGATTCAAACGTAGCTAAGAATGTCCCAACTAAAAATACATCTGAACCTCCAGACAAAAGGGACTTTGCAGAAAAAACTGTAGCCAATGTAAATAAAATTGTTTTAGGGACAACAACAAAAAATCAACGGAATTCTGTTGTTAACACTCGGAAAAATGTCTCACATTTTTTGTTAACCTTTGAAATTTTTAATAGGAATGTACATAATTTTATGGTCAATTCTGGCGCATCATCAAACGTGATGCCTATATCTGTATGCCAAAAAATGAATGCAGAAGTTAAACCTTCCAATCTTAAAATCATTCAACTGGATCGAACAAACATGAAAGTAGTTGGTGAGCTTAAGAATGTATTGATTAAACTATATTACAATCCTAAGGTTCATCAGATAATTGATATTATCGCTGTTGATATCCCTGAATTTTATGGCTTGTTTTTAAGCAAGGATTGGTTAGAACAGCTGCACAGTTACTTTGCCACAGATTGGTCTCACTTGTGTCTTCCTGAAAATGGACAACCCAACAAAATCATGATAAACAAAGAAAGTTATCTTAAGCATACTGCAATGTACCTGAATGATACAAATGAATCTTTCATTACATCTGCTAATTCATTTGAAACGCAAAGAATGAATACCTTCTTTGGTAATTTCATGACCGAAATCTCTCCCATCATTGATCTTGCGCAACAATCTAAAGTTGTAACCTGTACTCAGACATTTTCTTTGCCATGTATGCCGAGTAATTCCGATGATGCACAGATCTGGTTCTTATACTTTCACGGATCCAAATCCAAAGAAGGAGTAGGTGTTGGTTGTGTACTCATCGATCCTACAGGTAATAAGACTTTTATTACTTGTCGATTAGAGTTCGAATGTACTAATAACACCACCGAGTATGAAGCAATTCTACAAGGACTCAAGAAATATTTGGATATGGATGTGAGAAATTTTATAGTATTTGGTGATTCGAAAATCCTAGTTAGGCAGGTAAGAAACACCATACATTGCTTATCACCACATCTGAAAAGATACCAAATAGAGGTATGGAGTTTAATGCTTAAATTTTCAGCATTCAACATAAATTCCATTCCTAGATTGAGTAATTCAGAAGATGGTTTATTGGCCAATGTTTCTTCTAAACTATTTCCCACTGAAGGTCTTTCCCCTAATACATTTTCAACTGAATTTTTGTTCAGGCCATTGATCTCGAATAACATTACAAATTGGAGAGTATTCAGTGATGACCAACAAATTATCAACTTCTTGCATATGGAAGACACCTTCCAAGGTGCAGTCATTGATGAAGGTACTCACAATTAGAAACTCCAAAATTTCATAGTAATATATGATTCTCGATCTCAAGAATCGACATACGAGATGGTAAAATCTATCCCTAGATCTGTCGTAAGACTAGATAAATTTTATGACTTGCATGATAAATTTAGAGGGACAGTAAATAGTAAAACTAACAGTTCTTATTTGATTTATGAAATGGTTAATTTAGGAACAAAGGATAATCCTCAAAATATTAATCTGGGAAAGGGATGTTCCGAGCATGAAAGATATGATTTTATAAAGATATTTAAAGAATTTAAAGATGTTTTTGCTTGGATGTATGATGACTTAAAAACATTCGACCCTAACATCATACAACATGTTATCTCCATAAAACCCTATACTCAACCTTCTCAACAGAAACTGAAGAAGATACACCCTAAATTGGAACCCACTGTTAAAAAAGGACTAAACAAATTACTAACTGCAAAGATAATGTTCCCGGTTAGGCACACGCAGTGGGTGTCTAATTTAGTCCCTATAAGGAATAAAAGTGGTGAAATTCAATTCTGTGTGAATTTTCGGAACTTAAACTGAACATCTGATAAAGAAAACTACCATGTTCCTCCAACGAAACAAATCCTACAACAAAGTCATAAATTAGGCACAAACCATCTTTGGGGTTGTAAGCCAAAGATGCTTGGTAACTTAAGAAAATATAATTTAGGTATGCTTGGATCAATGGGATAATTCAATAACTAATGAAATGGACAACTCAACATACATTCGAATAAGACAATGCTTTTAGAGATCAATAATCAGACAAAATTGTTTAAACAGGGGATGAAGAATACTAATCTTGGTAACCAACTACAATAAGGTGCAGGGTCATACACGATAGCAAGGATGTTCTCCAATTCAAGTTTATGAGCTTAATAAAGAGATGGTAGTCTTTAGAAGCTAAAACAAACTGAATTCAAGTGCAAAGAGATGAAATACATGACCAATATGATATTGAAAACAAAAGAAAACTGTGATTCTATTATCAAATAAGAGTCTATTACAGTAGAAAAAATGTATCCAAGATTCAACCCCCCATTGGTTGTGGCCTCTATCATCTTAAATAAGTTTTACAAAATAGTTCAGATCCTATAAAACTAGATCTAATATACTTAAAATAGAACAAGATCAAATCAAGGTGATGTGTAAGATCAAATCCTGATTTTTAAGGTTTAAACCCTTATCAAATAAGTCTCCAACACTCTTCGATAGATTCAACAATATTTGACATCTTCAATGACTTCCAAGGTGATGACAAGGCACTTGAGATCTTGCTTTAACAGCTGGGCAATATCTTGATCAAAATAGAAAATTCACTTGATCTCTTTCCCTTCTCTGTCGCCTCAAAAGATGAAACAGAAAGAGGATACATATGCCTTTAATTACTATCTTTCAATCCTTTTACTACTTTGGATTATCATTTCAATGCTGCAACTTCATATAAACTCCATAAAAATCAAGTACGTGAGCATATGTCCCTATAACATGTGTTTTCAGCTATTTCCATAATAAAATTGTGCATCGACGCTCCATATAAATTGACAGATAGTTTTTTGTTCATCTGTATTGATACTGTGAATTTCTTTACCTGTGCTCATCTGCTAACACATTTATTCTTTGATTTAGGTATTGATAGTGGATATCTTACAACTCAATGTGAAAAATCTGCTCCAAATCGAATTTAAGAGAATTAATGTCAACAGGGTCAATTAGGCACAAATAATCTTGTTTAAACCATTCAAACTGCTCAATATCAATGCATCGAAGATAAGGGTTTGTGGGAGACTCAGAGAAGAACAGAGAAACATTGTTTTTAATCTCTGCAACCAAAAGAATGTCGAAATCTATTTCTGGAAACATGACCTGATGTCAAAAACGATCTCGACATGATTCACCTCAAAGTGTGCAACACTAGATACCCAAATCGGGTTCTGTAAGATTTTTTATTAAATCAACTTATATGTCAATCTCTTGTCACCATAGGAAAACTGCAGACTTATTCTCTGCATGCAAAATTGGGCATCCAAATCATAAATTAGCTTGGCGCTATGGCTTAATTCATGGCTTGATTTACAGCTAAATCATGGATTGAATCGTGGATTTTCCTTTGCTATCTAAAAATCTGGATTCCATTCTTGCAAGCCCTGGCAAATGCCACCACAAATCTGCAAGTGTTGACTCATTCAAACTTCAATGATCTAGCAACCAAGGCTAGGAGCCATTGATCTTCATGTCTTTGACACTCATCCTGAGAAATGGTTTGGAGTTTTATGAACCTTCTGGTTTTCATTTTCCCTAACTCTCATGTCTGAGTTATGATATCCCCCATACTCTATGATTTTCATGCCATTACATCCCATTTAGACCTGTCTCTATTGCTCATCTGTTGGAAACCTAAATCTATCCCTTATGATATCTGTTGTATCCTTGTCACATTGGTAATGGCACCCGTGGTTCATATCAAGATGAACGGATTCCAAGATCTATTATCCCATGATGATGCTATTGATGACCTAAAGGCTCATGGATGGGATGTGTTCCTCAAAAATATCGAAGGCTATAATATCTAGTTTTCAAAATCTTTTGCACAAACTTTGGTTGGCTTCAGGGCCAATATTGGGGATATACAGTTGGAATTAACAGAGGATTTCATGAGCAAGGCGATAGGACTCCCATTAAAAGGTGAGAAGTGGTTTAAGAACGCTAAAATAGAAGATGTCCCATGGAGTTTATTCACGGCTTCCCATGAAACCACTTGTTGTACAAAAGGTATTCCTATTGCTCTGTTAAAACCTAGATGGCACAATCTCCTTTTAATTCTAAAGCAGTTTGTTACATGTGAAGGCCGATATGGGATAGTTTATATGTACCACCTTCGTCTACTTATGAATTTCATAGGGTTTGATTTGGATATGCCTTTTTACCTATTGACGTGTCTTTACAAAATGTCCAAGTGTTATAAGTGATAGGGTATCAATTTGATTATGTTTCACCATGGAATCGTTAAAATCTTGTTGGTTTATCACTTGTCGAAAATAGGTAACAATTGGGAGACATTTCTAATCATAAATGGATTCACCTAGGCTGACATTATAGTGAACCCTCTTTTAATTGTAAACCCTAATTCATACAGACCAGTAATTGAAAGCCAGATCGTTAATTCAATTGATGGCCCATAATTTATTGAATCAATTTCTGTTGTTGATGAAACCCCTGTGGATAAAGAATTACCATGTAGATTTTCACCTGGAAGATCTCTGAAACAAGTAATTTCTGAATTAAAAGAAAAGGATCGTCATGTGCCTATGAACGATTCTACTTTAAATGTTAATGATAAACCTATTGTGAAGAATATATGTAAGGGAAAGAAACCATAGAGCACGGATTTAAGTTTCAGGAATACAAATGAGGGTCGTTTGATTTCTAGAAAACTAAGAAATTGAAAGATTAATCATCTCATCTCGATCGATCCGATCGAGATCGACAATCAGTGTTCAGATCACGACATAGACAATTTCTTGGCTCGTGAAGACCCATAAAATTAGTGTTCCAAGAGAGAGGTTATTACCCATGTTGAACAATATTATTTCGTGACCAATTTACCCTTGTGTCTTAACGGTAAAGAAGGATTTTCAGGTATTGGTCACAATCTGGAACAAACCAAAGGTAAAAATGAAGCACCCCTTGTCGACTGTGTTCCACGTCGATCTGCCGTTACCCCGATGCACTTTGATAGTTGTCTCGACTGGATCGAGCGTTACTATATAGATGTTCCACTCTTACAGGATCAAGTTAAACACTTGGCTTCTCAGAATGCTCTATTGAAACAAGAGAACCTTGACTTGAAGGTGCACACAGAGAGGGAGAATAAATGATTCAGGAGGGTTGGGAATATAATCATTAAGATCACAACTAGTTTCAAAGCAACTATAAATTCCAAACTGACACATCCCTCTTTGGCTAATTTTTAATGGTAATTTTTTTTATTTTATTTCATTCAATTATGTTATGAAAAATCAAAATAAGTAGATTTAATTTTTTATTTCATTTTCTAAAAATAAGACTAGCTACATAATCTATGATTCTGTAGCCAGACTCTTTTGAATAATAATTAGCAATTATTTTTTTGAATATCAAATTGGTTTTTTCTATTTACAGGAAATGGAAGATTATACTGTTGATTGCATGGAGCAAACACTTTGAATCATATGTTCAAATATTAAGTAGTTTCTGTCTTTTTTATGTTTATAAAACTTTGTCTTATTTAGACAAAACCAACTCATGCATGAGGGGTTACTATTTTCACTATTTTTGTAATATTATCCAATTTTTGTGGATTCAACTCTATCTTGTATGATATGAGCATTTCAATCCTAAACTAGTTTAAATACTGTTCAGTCTTGGTATTGAAGGGAGATTTTTTGATTTGGACATGTAACTTTCAAGACTATATGGACAAGTTGCCCACTCCTTGGCTTTAGACCAGCGTGGCGCTTACCCATTACGTGTTTCCTTTTATATTATGAAATATTATTACGTTTATACATATTTAGTCTCATTCTCGTATGATATTTCATATTATTCATCACTTTAATTATGTCTGTAATTTGTTATTCATATATTACATCTGTGATCATTATTTCATTTAAATATCATTGATTTATGCTTGATGTTAAATGATGTATTACATGAATTCTTAATATTAAATTTCTTTCACTATAATTGTTCATCATTGCAAGATCACCATATCTGTGTGTTTATTACTTTGGTCTTATATTCTTGCTCTGAAAACACCTTTGAGTTTGCTTCTGGGATAGCCCCATCCTGTTACAGATTTTTCTCACAGGCAGGACAATTGGGAGTTTGAATTGCGCAAATACATAAACTCATTAATTCTTTAATCTTAGGTTAGTTTACTCGTATTCTATTTCTTTTGTCATTTTATTTATCAATGAAATAAGAATAATTTAAATTGGCTTTGATTGTTACGCCGTTCTTATTTCAAATTGTGTTTTAATTAGTATTTCTTTATTTATTTAGATTTTAAATATAAAACAGAAAATATAAAATGTATGTTCCTTCTTTATCTACTTCATAAACAATTTCAAAAAAACATCGATTTCGCAAGACATCCAACAAAACTTGCAAATTGTATATATGTTGTTCAAAACCATATGTACATATCCACACTTCTATTTTTGACATTCATAAATTATTAAATTCATATCTTTAGTATTGTAGTTTCATAGATTATTTTCATTTCTTTTATTTTTAGCACTTTAGTTGCCCAACAGAGCCACTAAACCCGTCAGGTCATTTCATTCCAAATGGCTTGGGTTATTTAGACAACCCCATTTCGGATTTGACCTTCTAGTTGACGGTGTGTCATTTATGCCCGTCAACGCTTCACTATTTTTTTGCTAGCAACCAACGCTTGTGCTTTGATGGAATCCATGGTACATGTCAAGACTCTAGTCTTTTCTAGAGCGATATGGAGTTTATGTATTTCCACTTCTAAGTCGTTCCTGTGGGTGTCCCATAGGATTTTCATCCTCTTTTCAAACTCTTCGTTCAGGTGGTCTCTTTTTTCCTATAGGGCACCATTGATCTTACCTGAATTTATACCTTCAACTGCTTTGAAAAATTCCTGGATATCTATGGAGAATTGGTATTTTATGCCTTTCACCTCTATTTCCATCTCTACTACTTTGTTCCTGGAAATGTTCAGGGCATATTTTAGTTATCGCCAGGAGCAAGGATGAATTTAATCCTGCAAAGGAGTTGAGAGTTGAGGCTGATTGGACCGCGTTCTCTTCTGATCAGGCTCGACCTTCTATTCTAATATCCTTCCTGCATATTAATTTAACTTGGTGTCTTCTCCTCTCTTTATTTTTGTCGATCTCTTCTCGATGCTTGCAGTTCTATTTTCGAAGTAGTAGTCTCCAATAGAAACTACAGATCCTTCAAAATTGAGGTCTTGAGAAGAGAGGGAGGAATCTCTTGGTATGGAGCTTATGGGGGTGTATTTCAAAGGAGGTATATTCACAATCCCTAGTTTCAGTGTCGATAGATTTCCTGGGGTCTGGATCAAATTCTTCTTCAAAATCTCATCAACTTTCCTCTTTGATTCAACCTCCCCATCCATTCATTTTGCCTCTACCTCTTCAGTCAGTTTCCTAGTTTGTGCTTCATTAGTTAGCCTCTTGGCTTCCTCGTCTTCTACCAAATTTTTAGCTTATTCGTCTTTCTTATTTTGTATAGAGGAATAATGTTACATGCTCTCATGTTCTATCCAGTTATTATCCTTAGTCTGTCTTCTTTGATAATATTTCTCCACTTGGAGACTTTTTTTTTCAAGATATTTTTCTTTTTTGGCATTGCCTGTATCTCGTTCTTGCTGGCATAACTTATGGAATTGGCTTAAATTTTCCATATTGAATTCTTCTTGTTCAAGATCAATATCTTGCTTTGCAATGTCATGGGGAACCTGATGTAAGACTTCATCATGCGAGAGTACTCCTTTAAATTTATCCTCTTCAAAATCAAGAATGTGGATATTGGGATGAGTGAGGTCGAAATACCTGACATTAATAATAGCTATCTCATGAGGATCATGGCCTTTAGGCTCACGCAAGCACATGATTAACTCTTTCAAGGTCTTAGCGTTCTTCCTTGCATGTTGAGTGTTGGAAATAGAATAGCTTCCGATGTGGGGAGGGAATATTTTCCATAGTATTTTAATGTTGGTTTGAAAAAGCGTGGTGACACAAGATCCCATCGTTTGGTTCAGTATTTACCTCATTAATAATCGGTCTGGGAGGAAATATTGAAAGAGATGTGGGTCCCCGGTGGTCCCATAAACCCTGATAAATTAGTAGTACTTGTAGAAGAACCAATCATCCACCCCTTTCATCCCATTTCTAGCCTCAAAGGAGATCCTATGTCTAGGGAAGCCAAAATGGATGGAATGAAAAGGGGAAAGAAATAAATTTCAAATATCATAGAAATGTTGTCTAAAATTTACACTCCATAATTGGGAGCAATAAACATGAATGGGGGGATGAATATGGACCCAATTCCATCCCAGTTCGGGAAATTGTACCGAGGAAAAAGTGACATCGATCATATAAGAAGACATATAAAACATGGTTTCTTCATACTTGGGATATTATTTGCATGAAGGAATATGTTAAAGGCTAGGATGTTTTCCCACTTGAAGATTTGTCCCATTATACTGATGGTGTGTGCCAAAGGTAACAAGTCAAATTCGAAGTGCGTACTCTTTTCTTCCCCGTATAAACAATATAGCATGGCCACCAACAACTTGTATGGAGTTTTAAGCCTGTGGGTGGGGACCAATTTTTGAATTGTTTTTAAGGGTTTCATCTTTGTCCACCCACTAGTGCTTCATCTATTTTGTAGGGCCTTTGCTTGCCTGGGTGAACCATTTTAATAAATGTTCATTCAAAAATAAAATGGCAGCGGGGAGGTGATATATGGAGATAATATCCTATGGTCTGACAGAAGCTACTAGAAACCCTTCCTTTCTCGTGATATTCGTCGTGGAAGAATCAAATTTCCTAAGGAACCATTGTGATGCATCATTGTATAGGAATATCTACAACCTGGGAACTTCCAGGTGGATACCCTTTTTCAGGATATTCTGATACACCTCTAAAACTTTGTTGTGTTCAAGAAACTTTGCGGAGTTGAATATCCTATAGATCTCTTCCAATTCAGGGCAATGTTCCTCGCTAGTGTGAGTAATTGTGTCAGTTATGAGAGTTTTGATCGGTTGAGATGATTATTCAGGGCTTGTGACACCTTGGAAGTACATTAAAATTCTAGATATTTTGGGGTTCTGGCTCACCATGATGAATAACCAAATTATCTTGAAATAACGTGTTAAAAGAATATCATCTTATCTTAAGTATAACACATTATTTGTAATAATGAAAAAAAACCAGTTAAGCGATATAAAATGAAGGTTATCGGTAAACAAGAAGTTAGTAACAGAGTAGTATATCTCAGTAAAAGAGGGAGTCTAGATGAAAAACAAACTTTGCAGACTATGTTTCGAAAGCTTACGATACAAGTTGTGTTCCGAAAGGGTGTTTTTTATAACTCATGATGCATTATAAAAATAGGATCGCAAAGAAATAAAATAAAACAAATGCGGAAATAAAAATAGAAGATACAAAATACAATAGAGACACAGATATACATGGTTCATCAAGTGTTGGATACGTCCACTAGAGAAATTGCCAGGTCCTTCCTTTATTATTATCCAACAAATGAAGGGACACAACCTACAACACACTCGCTGTGACTTCCTCTTCTTTCTCTCATAGTCTCCTCACTCAGAATGAAATATTCACAATGATACATAGCCACAATACATTTCCCTCATAGAATAGGGTTTCCTTCTAGGAAAAAAAAACCCTAACATAGCTTCTATTGTCAGATCTGCGACCTTATAATGAACGGTCTAGATTTACAATGAAATTACAATATACATTTACAAGGAACTTTTTCCTTCGGGGGATTCACCTATATACCCCCATTAGGGAATGCTATCACCCAAACCCCTTTAGGGGGGAACTTTTCCTTGGACCCCCCCAACCAGGGGGAATTGAACCCTCAGACCCCGTAGAGGGGGTAACCCCCCTCCGAAGTCCCCCACATGAAGGAGTGTACATTTTTCTGGGGTGTAAATTCTTCATGGGGTATAAACATGGCTGAAAACAAATACCTCTGAATCAGGAAGATAATCAGGCTCCACAACCAACAATCTCCCACTTGGATACTAATATCAACAACTCCACCGTTGTTCTATATGTTGGACTATGAACCTTCTTGGACCTAGAAAATTTATCATCTTCACCTTCATGATTGAAGACCAAATGAAACTGAGCATGAACTCCATTTCTCCCTAGTTACTCCCTTAGTTAATATGTCTGCAAGATTCTGGCTAGTGTATATCTCTTCCAACTTCAAATTTCCATATTCCAATATGGACCGCATGAAATGGTACTTGAGTTGTATATGCTTAGTATTTGAATGTAAGGCTTATTTCTTTGCAAGATGAATGAAACTCTCACTGTCACAATACAACCTGCTATTCTCCTGCTTCTTTCCCAATTCCTCCATAAACCTGTGTAACCAAATCATCTCTTTACTATCCTCTATAGTAGAAACATACTTTGCCTATATTGCTGAAATTGCAACAACCTTTTATAGTTTCGAAATGAAACCTATTGTTGTTCCACCTATAGTAAAAACATACCCTGTGGTGCTCCTCCTGCTATCTTTATCAACTTCCATATGTGAATCAACATATCCCTGTAGAATAGTGTCTGAACCTTCAAAATATAATGCATGAGCAGCAATACCTCTCAAATACCTGAGAATCCACTTTACTTACTCCTAATGTTCGTTACTTGGATTGTTCATATACCTTCTCACAACTCCCACTACATGTGCAATATCTGGTCTTGTGCAAACCATCAAATACATCAAGCTACCAATTGTTGATGAATAAGGGACCTTGGACATGTATTATATATCCTCATGTGTGTTGGGACACATTTCCTTATCTAATTTCAAATGGCTGGCCAGATGTGTACTAACTGGTTTTTCATTCTGCATTCTAAACCTGTCCAACACCTTCTCTATGTACTCACCCTGAGACAATGTCAATTTGCGATTTTTCTTGTCTCTTGTTATTCTCATACCAAGGATTTTCTTTGTGGCACCCAAATACTTCATCACAAATGAATTAGATAATTTCTTCTTGAGCACATTTATATCCTACATATTAGACCCTGCAACAAGAATGTCATCTACATACAATAGCAAGATAATATAGCTTCCATTTTCTAGCCTTTTAAAATAAATACAGTGATCAAAATGAAATCTACTGTAACCTTGTTCTGTCATAAACCTGTCAAACTTCAAATACCACTACCTTGGAGATTTCTTTAGGCCATACAAGATCTTATTCAACGTGCATACCAAATTCTCCTTTCCTTTGACCTCATACCCTTGTGGTTGTTTCATATAAATCTCTTCCTCCAAATCCCCATGGAGAAAAGTTGTTTTTACATATAACTGTTCAAGATCAAAATATTCTACTGCCACAAGACTTAAAATAGTCCTAATTGAAGTCATTTTAACAACAGGAGAAAATATTTCATCAAAATCTATACCTTTCTTTTGTGCAAACCCCTTTACAACA
>JZKD02S1595922.1:519725-538989 GCA_000966675.3 Picea glauca
TTTGCTTAAAGGTCGGAAGGCAAGGGGGGTCCAAAATTTGCTGTGCGCCATTGATCCGGGCGTGCTGATCCAGGCCGTCCGATCCTGCTTACTGTTTACCACGGGCGCATTATCGCCCAAAACTTTGGACGGGTGGGTTCTAACCCATTCATTTGATCTCTGATTCCCCTAGCGAGAAATATCACTAACACATCCAAAGAGCTTGAGTTTCCTATGTTTATTAAGTAAAAAACAGTATATACAACATCTAAAAAGAACTATAAGGGAAAACCAACATGCAATCTCATACTCCTTGCACGCTCCATGATTGTCCTGTTCATAACTTCTGACACCGTTTTCTTGTGGTGTTCCTGGAAATGTCTTCTCTCTATGAATCCCATGGTATGAATAGTATTTTGATGGGTCTTAAATCCATTTAGTTCAACAGTAGGAACCAAACCCGCCACCGACGCCCAATTAGACTCTGCAGTGTTTAATAGTGGAATGGTTCTCCAAATATTGTGATCTGGCCAATTAGTCAATGGGCTTTATGTTTTCTTGTGAAGGCATCTCCTTCAGTTTGGAATTTCTCTTTTTGTATTTTCTCTTAGGTGGTACTAATATAAGATTTAATTTGGTATAAATCAACTTGGAAACAAAACAATATTAAGTTTAACTACTGGATAAGAGGATAAGCTTGGGATAACCTGCTGCTCAAGCATGTAAATGACAATTTTAAACCACAGGCCTAGTACTAATACGTTAACCATGTGAGCATCCAAATACTGTCTAAGATACTAATTATTAGAAATAAAACATATATGCGATAAGATAATAGTAACCAAAATAATTCACCTACACTAATCATCTATCACATGATAACACAACGATTCATCTTCATCATTAAAGTAAAGAAAAACAAAACATTGCACTAGATAACTTGACAATAGATTAAATAGCTCTTACTCATTACAACATCATTCATGAAACAAGATATAAAATAGTTCTTCTCCACATCTAATCACACATGCATTTGATGAAAACAACTTTGTCTTTGGTCCAAAAGGGCTTCTCTATTAACAATAGCTCGGAAATAATTATTGACAACCAAAAATAAAGAGTTTCTTGCAAAAACCATCGACCTCTAACTAAATGGTCAATGTTCTTATTTATAACATAAAATTCAACTAAAAATAATGGCTAAGTGTAGATAAGTAAAAAAAAATTAGCCACGTGGTGATCTCTTCTAACATTTTTCCAACAGTCATCTCATGATATCCTTTTGAAAGGGTGACTTGTCTCGTACTCCGACCACCTGATGAACAACTCCTCACAGGTTTGGGCATATGGAAATCTTTGTTGTTCCATTGGGAGTGCATAAAATTATCTGATCTCCACAGCATGCGTCTAATACTTGATCAAACTAGCACTTAACTACTGAAGCACAACCCAATCGCTCATCGGATGTTCCAGAAATTGTTGTACCTATCCTGGCATTGTGTTGATCACCTTTTCTAGTATTTAGGCCCATGAAGAATCTTCCTTGGCGTGTGATTTGACTATGTCACGCAAGTCAACGAAGTGTTATGGTGTGTCGAACTTGGGAAATTTGATATCCTTCATCACCTTGTTGATCTCTGGACCCAATTTTTCTCAGATTCCTCAACAAGGTTATGGAACCAATTTTTGTTGATAGTCAGAGGGATATTTCCTGCAATCGGAATTAAAATTGTTTAGAAATGGCTTACAGAAAAATACTCAGAAAAATATATGTAAATGCGTAAGCGTGAAGAATCTGGACCGGTGCATACTTGTAAAGCTCACTAAGCCTAATTGTTTGATACTTACATGATCTATGCAACATTTTGAATTACCTGCATCATCTCTATTAGCACCGTCATTTTTCTTCAGTTTGGTGGGTTACATCTGTGCACCATAGCATGAACGATCATGTATAGAAAAAATGAGAGTCAAAGTCACGCCAGTGGCAGGTTGGCCCTTGGGGTCAAGAAAGGATGTAAGAGTCAAGCATGTGCTAAAAGTATGAGAAAGTTCCAAAAGAGTCGGATACTATCATAAGGGAAGTCGTTAAACGCTTCAGGTTGAGGCAAGTTTCTCAAACAAGAGTCACATCAGCAAGTGCATCAACCATCATCAACTCATTATGGAGGATGGGGAATTTAAAAATAAATCGATGCGATCGTACCAAAAATTCTTTGCAACTCCTATCGGCTGCATCTCACATGCCCCAGATCATACCCGTCACATGGATGTGACACGTAAATTCTTTAAAACATCTTGTCACAAGGCATTCGGTGTTCCCTGACACGTTTTGACTCACTGTCCACTCCGTTATAAATTGTATATGTTTTGTATGTGTTCTACTTACCAGTTGAGGTTATGCACTGACTCGTCTCATGAGCCTAGTGTTATCAGACTAATCGGTAGGTGCGGACACTAACAAATCTCCCTAGATCTACCTAGATCTAGAACAAAATAGGACAGGACATAACTCTTTCCCTAATTTATGACCATTGAATTAGCTAGTAGGGAGGAACAAGTGACATACCTTTGTATCGATTCCTAAAGTCTTTGTTGCTCCCGCTTCGCTCCGGTTCTCTCGTGAGGTCAAGACCAAGACAACACAAACCAACCAAAGTGAATATAGAAAAATATATTCAATCATCAACTTATGTGTATGATAAAGGAATTACACAATAAAGTAAGAATGAATTTATGGGAAAAGGACATGCCACTGTATCATATTAATCAAAAGTAGAAGATACAACCTGATCTCCTTGATGTCGCAATCTTCCTTTCGGTGGCTCTTGGTTCCAACACATACAATTGCTCGATCCTTGTATGAAGAAGATCCAATTTCTCTTGATAGACTTGCTAGAGTCTCCAAGCTCCTGTTCAAGCTAGGTCCTTCACACAATTCCTTCACCAATTCTCCAATTAATATTGCTTAACCTTTTCCATGAGAATCCCATAAATATATAGGAGAGGATGAGATGGTTACTTGGATGAGAATGATCCCACAATATCAGGAAAACCAGTAAACTGATAACCATTCGAATGGCAACCCATTCTCTAGAATATTCCCTTCTAGAACCATCGAGACTTCATCTTTTTCCAAGCTTGAGAACAAGTTCGCACCCTATCTATGTACCACAGTGCGAGAAGTTAAAACCCTAGCTGAAGGAAGCCTGTGAGAATGGGTCATTCTCGCACCCTAGGATATAAGAAACCTACGAACTCTCTTCAAAAATGTGTTCTCTGGGAAGAGATGATTGTCACTTTTCTCAGGAGAAAGTTCTTGTTAGGAGCATGAGTACACCATCATCAATATGCCATTAAGATGACCAAAATCATGGGTAACACCTAGCTTGATCAAATTCTTTTCTTTGGGCCTTTGTCAGGTCACCCACGCATAAGGTAGGTACATTGTCACACCATGGGAAATCCTCAAAACTCAATACAGGGCCTGTGAGGTAGCTAAAGCACCATGCTTGAGCCGAAAAATGCTTGGGACATGTTCTTTTTTGTAGCGGGTGTGCCCGAGGCCTCAAAGGGAGATTCCTACCTTCGCATGGAAATGATAGTATCACCTCGTGTAGAGGCCGAAGTGGAAGAAGTTACATCAGAAGGGCATAGGTTGGAATCCACACTTCCTCAACAACAGATACAATGGAGGAGAGGAAGGCCCAGAAAAAATAAGGAAGTCGGGGGGAAAATCCAAATCCTGATTGATTCGTGTGCATGATCATCCATCAAGGAGCTCCTAATGCACGCTATCTGACTAGAGCCTATTGGAACCACAATTTGAGGAAGCGGGATCCGAACGCGAAACAAAGAAGCCTCGGTTTCTAACGTCCTAGGACCTAATCCGAAGCTGGAGTAGGCACAACTCGCTATAGATGAACTTTACCAGGGGAATAGAGAATTACGTCGAAAATTGGTGGCAAATAACCTTGAGGTGTCAGCGTCACAGGGTCGTGAAGGCAACACAACTTGGATCAAGCGGCAACTACAAGAAGCACAAGATACGATCATGTAGGTACACGAAGCGCAAATGGTGTCAGAATAATAAAATACGACAACACCTCCAGGAGTGCGAGGCAGCCAAGGAGAAATTCCATGCGCAGAAGAGGCATGATGGGCGGACTTTTTTTTGTATTTTCAGACGTGACACAGAATTTTGATAGTCTTCCCTTTTTTCTTGTGAAAATTTTCATGTTATCAATGTAACCGGGTTAGTTGGCCAAAAGGTGTAGACAGTGTCTATTGTATGTAACCTGAGCTCGATGGGAGTCTAATATATAAAGTCTCAAAATTTTGACGAAAATATTCTACTCATAGTAGTTGAATGCATCATTTCTCTCTTTGCATGTGAAACTATTGTTTTCTTTGTCCAAATTTCTTGTAAGTTAACCCCGATTTTGTGCTTAGTGTTGATCCGAGTTGTTTTTTATTTTTTATTGATATCCTTCTGCAAAACCTCTAATGTCAATCGACTTCATCATACGGTGCTAACGTGGCACCACTGACTCGATATATATGGTAATGAAAATTGGGAACTCAGCTTGCGGGTGATGGTCAGACTCGAGACTTTGTTCAAGTCGAGGGCTCTATGCTTAACTTGGGACTATCGATGCTGAAAAGTATCAGGGACTGGCTCTCATAAATAAACCTAACACCTAGTTTCTTTGCATATTATCATCCTCGAAATATCCATGATACTGACAATGTTTTGGAAGTCAGTGATTGGTGATATCATTTCATTTTCATTCAACGCTTACTCTTTTCTCCTTTTACCGATGCCAAAAGGGATCGACCATCGACGATATCATTGAGTGATGCTTGTCGTTGAAGAACAAATTCCATTTGTCGACACTGACGAAGATCGAAACTCGGTGACCTCGGTTCTCTTGAATGATTTCCTTTCATGCTTAATCATTTACGATACTGAATTTCTTAAGCACGTCGGGGAGAAGCCTTGACTGTCGATTATTTAATTAAGTGTTAGTATTTTAAGTTATGTGTTTTCTCATGCTTAATCAAACTTTGATGGACTTAAGTGAGAAACAAAAGTGATAATCAAAGGCAACATTTGTCATACTGAAGTAGAATTATACAGTCCAAAAGATCAAGTGGTACCCAAAAAGTAAAATTTAACATAGGCTTTTTAGGGTGTGTTGAGTGCTCAACAAATGGCGAGTTACAGGGCGAAAGCAGAATCTCTGTTCCTCCTTCATGTTCAGCTGATACAAAAGATGGTGGAAAACCTTATTAGCTGTAAATCATAGCTTTGTTTACCCTTTCATTTGAAATTCTCCGATCGATGCTTTCGGGTCTTCCTGTGGGGTTTTTAACCTTTATTCCTCCTTCATTTCCTGTAACCTTCACTCATGCCCTTTTTGACAAAAATATAGTAAAGTATTCACTGACATGAATCCTTGAGTTACCTTTAATCACTTTCTATGGTGTTTCTCCACTACCAACAAGTGCCTATAGCCCCGACAAAGTCACCCCAACATCACATACCTTGTTTCGCTGCCAGCGAGCATCCATAGTCCCGATGGAGTCACCCCGACATCACAGACCTTTCTCTACTGCCAGCGAGCGTCCATAGCCCCGATGAAGTCACCCCAACATAAAATACCTTGCTCCAATGCTAGCGAGCATCCATAGACCCAGTGGAGATATATTCATACCCTCTCTCATTGTTCAGTCATTTGGTATAGTTAACTTTGATTTCGGAAGAATTCACTAAGCGAGTGGGAGATGATGACTTCTATTTAATTTTCAAAGTGATACGGTTTAAGGTGAAACCTTTGCTAGATTTATCTTCGCGGTTCATGCCGTCCTTTTCATCTTTCCAACTTTCCCGTAAGGTTTCACCAGACCACCAGGTAGACCTTTCTTCATTTCTCTAGAGTTGTTCATCAGCGCGGGTTAGATAGAGAACTCTTCAAAGAAACTATAGGTTCCTTGACGATTCCTTGTGTTGTATGTGAGAAATGAGTTAGGAACAGAGTTTTCTATGCCACATGATTTGACGTCAACCATTGTCTTGCTAAACACAACCTTCAAAAGTGAGAAAATCAAACAACAAATGAAAATAAAAAATAAAAGTAATTCACAGTCAACCTAGCTGAAACAACTCATGAAATACACATACAAAACATAAAAATCAATATATATATATATATATATATTAATGGAAATATTGTTTTAGGGATTTTCCATTTACTGGGAGGGTGTATATATATATATATATATATATATATATATATATATATATATATATATATATATATATATATATATATATATATATATATATATATATATATATATATTAATGGAAATATTTTTTTAGGGATTTTCCATTTACTGGGAGGGTGTATATATATATATATATATATATATTAATGGAAATATTGGTTTAGGGATTTTCCATTTACTGGGAGGGTGTCAGGTTCCCCCCTCGGATTCTGTAATCGATAAGTACCTGCCCCAATCTTGTCATCCACCTAGAAAGGCCTGAGCCATAGATTTTGAAGCTTAGAGTGTTTTCCTTTAGGATGATTTTCTTTGTCCCATTTTAGGACCAAGTCCTTTACTTTAAAACCCTTCTCTTTAGCCTTATTCTTGTCAAACCATCTTTTAACGATCTGCTGGTGGGCCATGAACTTTGATTTAGCCTTTTCCCTTTCTTCCTCTAGCATGAGCAGAGTGTCAATTCTTTGTTGTATGACTGATGAAGGTTGTCCTTCGGAATCTTGGGCTAGTTGAAGAGATGGGAGATAAAGCTCATTCGGGAAATGGATTCCTTCCTGTACACCAGAAAGTATGGGGAATTTCCTATGGATTCCTTGGGTGTGACTCTATCGTCCCATAGAGCGTTATGGAGTAAATTATGCAGATTCCTTTGGTTGTCTGCAACCGTCTTCTTAATATTCTCACTAGGTTCTTATTGGTTGATTATGCCACCCCGTTTCCCTATGGATAATAATTCACAGAGTACCTAATTATGATTCCTTTGTCCAGAGAAAAATCTGTCAATAGTGTGGAAGAAAAATAAGTTTCATTATCAAAAACCAGGACAGAAGGGACCCCAAACCTTGTGATCAGTTGTTGTTCTATGAATTGGATTACCACCTTCTCATTTACATGGGTCAGAGGGATGGTCTCTACTCATTTCGTGAAATAATCGGTGGTGGTAAGTATATACTTATGATGTTTTGAAGAACTGGGTGTGATTTCTCCTATGATATCTAACCCCCATTTCTCAAAAGGCCTAGAGACAGTCACTAGTTGGAGTGGCACTACCACTCTCTTCTCTTTGCCAATGCTTATTTGACACATTTTGCAGTTTCTAGCGTAAGTGTGAGCGTCTTTGAACAAGGTGGGGTAATAATAACCATCTCTCAGTATCTTATGAGCAGTGGTGTTTCCAACGAAATGTCCACCGATAGGGCCATCATGGAGCTCCTTCAGAACTTTGTCTGCATCTTCCTGTTCAAGACATATTAAGAGTACCTCGTCATAATTAACTCGGAAGAGTACCGAATTTATGAGGCGGTATTGTGTGGATTTTAACCTGAGAGCTCTCCTTTCCCTAGGGTTGATATTTTCTAGGCAATTCCCATGGTGCAAGGGATAAGTCAAATTCTCATACCAAGACCCTGGCCCTGGGGAAATGTATGAAATTTCACCACACCATAATGCGATTTCATTCTCCCATCCAAAGTATTCATTTACTTGGTCCTGTGCTTTAGACGCAAGTTTTCATAACCCTTGTCCTTTAAATAGTTTGGCAGGTTTTATATCTAGATCAAACTCTTGAACTACTTCCATCCAGTTCCCTCTTATTTCCCCCATCTCATGTTGAGTGAACAAGGAGCAGACTGCAGGATGAGGTATGATTACTTTGGTATGGTTCTTGAGGATATAAGCCCTGAATTGTTTTACTACTTTGTAAACTGCATAAGCATGTTTATCTACAGCAGGATAATTTATTTCATCTCCTTGGAGGTTAGTCCTCATGAATGAAATTGGGGCCTTGTTGTTGTCATCATCCTTCTGAGTCAATACCACAACTAACAATTGGTCGGAGGCAAAAGTATAGAGGAAGAAATATCTATTGAAATTAGGACTTCATAACATGGGGGCTTGAGATATAATAGTTTTGATGTTGTTGAAATAATCCTTTCGGTCATCATCCCATTTAAATTTGGCATCTTTACGAATCATCTTTTGCAAGGGTTTGATAGTTTCCGCGAAATTGGGAGTGAATTTCCTCATGAAATTGATTTGTCTAAAAAAAGACTACATAGATTTCTTGTTGTGAGGCAATGGGAGTTGAGCTATGGCCTTAATCCTTTCTGGGTCTATACGAATGCCTGCTTGAGATATAATGTGGCCTAGCAACTTACCTTCCTCGATGCCAAAAATGGTTTTCTTAGGACTTAAGGATATACCGTATCTCCTACACCTTTCGAAAATCTAAGTTAAGTGTTGGATGTGCTCTTCTTTGTTCTTTGAATACACAGTTACGTCGTCCAGATACACTACCACACACTTGTTGATTAGTCCATGAAATGCTACATCCATAGCCCTTTGGAAGGTCACCCCTACTTTGATTAACCCAAAAGGCATGCGTTTATAAGAGAAGGTTCCCCACTTTGTTCGAAAGGTAGTTTTCAAATGATCTTCCTCTGAAACCAGGACTTGGTTGTAACCTGAGAAACCGTCAAGTAGAGAGAAGATCTCCGAACTAGACATAGTCTATAGGAGTTACTCCATTGGTCGGACTGGGTAATTTTCCTTTTTTGAAGCTCTATTGAGGTTCCTAAAATCTATGCATAAGCGGATTTCTCCAGACATTTTGCTCAAAGGAACCAAATTTTCTACCCACGTGAAATGTCTAACCTAGAAGATGATTTTGGCATTCAAATATTTCTTCAATTCCTGATACATGAGAGATTCCAGGGATGGGTGATACTTTTGGAGCTTCTGTTGGAAGGGTTTCACTTCAGGTCTTAACGAGATAGTGTGTTGAATGATGCAGGTATCATAAGTTTTCAGATATTCATAGAACCATGCAAAGACATCTTGGTATTTTTCTGAATAGTTTGAGATTCAAAGTTAGATATCTATCTAGACTTAGATATAGTCTTTCCGAGATTCACATTCTTTGGGTTTTCCAGGGTTATGAGATTTATAGTTTCATGTAGGGGACAAGAGCTACCGGTCTTTGCATTTTTAGACCCCTTAAATCATTCCTTCAGGTCAAAAAGGTTTTCCAAATTAGCTATCCCTTTTGGGATTGTGTGATACTTTGATTTATCAATAGGTTGACTTGTCCGAGGATCAGTTCATGTTGATTGTTCCTAGAATACTTCATCATCAATATCTAAGTCTTTGAAATTATCTTGGTTAGTTAGAAATTTTATGATTTGTTTATCTCCTTCAAAGACTTTCCAATTAGAAATGTTGTTAGGCATCGATGATTTGTAGAGTAGTTATACAGTGAATCGGGAGGCTTCATAATATTCTAGAGGTGACAACCTTGAAGTAGCTATGGCTAGGGAATCAAAAAGAATGTTCTTTTCTCTGGGGATCACTGTAATATTGAAATATTCAAAATGCTCTATTAATCTATGCGATTCATGTTGATAATTCATTAGGTGAGAGGAATTTCAATGTATAGTATTCCTTAATTGTCTAACGATAATCTTCGAGTCTCCAAAATCTGTCAATTTTTTTATGTTTAAGTGTATGGCTTTCTTTAACCCTTGTACTAGAGCTTCATACTCGGTGGTGTTATTTGTGCATTCAAAATCTATTCTATAGGATAGGAAATGATGTTTTCCTTTTGGATAAATGAGGATGAACCCCACCCCTGATCCTTCCTGTGATTTAAATCCATCAAAATATATGGTCCAGATATGTGAGCGAAAGTTAACTGCCCCTTCCTTCTTATTACTTTCTTTCCCTCCTATCTTTTGTCCAGTTATTTCCAGCACAGGTTATTGACAGAAGAGGGTTTCCTCTATCGGTATTGGTGATTTCTCTTGAAAAACCATTTTAGAATTCTGAGTGAGAGGGACATCAGATGGAAGAGGGGAGAATTTCCCGAAATAGGAATCGTAGGAATAATTTCCCAGGATGGGGAAATCCATGGATGTGGGTTTGTTTTGGGTTTCTATATAAGTGACTGTATGTTTCAGGAATCTCTCCCTATCGATTCTAATCATATTCTTGTATCCCTTCGGTGGTAGCCAAAGGTGTGCCCAGTCTGTACTAAAGTACTCGTTTAACTTCTCATACCAATCTTAACTTATTAATAACACATAGGCCTCTGGGATGTCTACTACAATGATGTCAATCACTTTCACAAACTTAGGATGTGTCACTATCCTAATCATTACATCTTTGAGTTCCCCCATGAGTTTGACTTGGGTTTTGTCTAGTTCTATCACATGTTTATTTCTCTTAAGAGGAACAACATTTAATTTTTTGCAAATGGAAAAGGGAATAACGTTAGAGGATGCTCTTGAATCTACCAAACAATTGTGGAGGTTCCTATTGAAGACTTCAAATGTTAAGAGGAATGACGAGAGAAAAGGTTTTCCCTTCTTATCTTCCGAGGAGGTATTCACAGTTATTTTGTTTACTAGATCTGTGGAAGTTAGACTTATTTGTTGCTCATTATTTTTCGTAGGGTTTGCTATTGATTTCAACGCTTGTAGCAGGAAATATTTTTGCTGAGGGATTCTACATATGTCGATAACCAATATATTAGCCTTCAACTTCTTCAGATATTCAACTACGTTGTACTCCAGTTTGGGTGATTCTCAAGTATGGATGCTAATAGGGTTCTTATGGGGAGAAAAAGGTGATTTCGGGTGATTGGGAGTCAACCTTTCCTTTGACATTTGAGTGGTAGTGGGATCCTTTGAGACAGGAAGACCTTTACTTATATTTTTCACAATCAATACCTCTTTGGGTGGTTCTTGAACCTGAAATAGGTCATCGAAAGGCATAATTAGGTTTGGATCCCATATTATCATGGTTGTATCTTCTGGTGGGTCAATCTCTTCCTGGTCAACAACATTCATAACTGAGCTGCTTAGTTGTTCGATTGGGGAAACCTCATCTAAAAACCAGTTGGCCATCAAATTCATGGTATGCACCCATTGAGGGTAGTCTCTTTCAGAGTGGTTTTCCTGGTGATAAGTACAGAAAAAATCAGATGTGACATTCCCTAGATCGATATTCAACTTAGCTGGTGGAGGTTTAATTACTTTGAACGATGGGTTTCTTTTAAAGAAAGGCTTATAGGGCCTTTGGCCTTGGTTTCCTTCCCCTGCGTTTCTCTTCATTTCTATGATCTCATTTGATAATTTCTTAACCATGCATTGTAGATATTCTATGTCTCCATTACCCTTGTCGGGAGTCTATTGTGCTTGTTTCCTTGGGAGTCTAGTCAGAAGGAGTCCTCTCCTGGGAGGAGGTTGAAATTCTTTCTTAACTAAAGATACCTAGCATTATTTACGCCCTTTCAACTGGAATTCTATCATTTTGTCTTCTTCAAAATTCTTAGCTAAGGTTTGTTTGGCATCCCTGTTCACAAACATGGAAATAGAAGTTGGGAGCACATTGCATATACTTCGATTTTCAACTCCTGAGTTGGTTTAGTTTCGATTTGGAATTTGTTTAAGATGGTTGTGAATATTTGATTGAAATATTTAACCTTCTCTTTTGAACTCATGGTGGTTTTGAACAATTCAACAATTAGAGCTCTTGTAGTGGTTTCTTCGGCAAATTTATCTAAAAAATCCTTTTGAAACTTTGTCGAACTAGTTATGGATCCTACATGTAGGTTGAAATAACACGTGGAGGCTAAGTTCTCAAAAGTGTAGGGGAAAATCCTGAAAAATATGTCTTCATGTTGGACGTTCATAAGTTTGATCGCTAGTATAAATTTCTTGATATGATCTTCAAGCAATCTTGAGGTTTCTAGGTCAAACTTAGGAAGTAACTTCTCTGGATGTCGGGGAAGGTTATGGACTGGTCCCGGGAGGGAAAAAATGTCTCTAGCCAACTAGGTTTGATTTTTCAATGGTGGGTTTCCCCTTTCTTCATTATGGTCATTGTTGTCCTCCATATCTTCAGATTATGAGTTAAACTCCTCCTCTTCGGAAATATCACATGGTTTAGGGACGTCGCAGGCTAGCGTTTCGGGTATCATATCAAGAGGATCTTGGATTTCGGTGATTGCGAAATATATTAAGTCTTCTAATGTGTGCATAAAAACATCGTCATGAGTATTAACCATTGGTCTGATTTTTTGTTTTCTTCGAGGAAGTATCGGAGCTAAGGAAAATGCATCGATCTGTCGGGCGTATGATCTTGTGATTCTTCTGAATTGATTAATTACTTATGAGGAAGAGCGTAAGGTATGTCAAGGTACAAAGGTTCTTCCTCGGGCTGTGGTGAGTTACTCATTTCAGGAGTACTCGACGTGTGTGGGATGTCTTGGGAATGATTAGCCATGCATGTGGGTTGTTTTGAATCTATGGACTCTTTGAAATACTACAAGAAATATGTATTCAACCATTCATTCTTTAGGCCCGCCTTCTAACGCCAATTCTATTGATGGGTCTTAAATCCCTTTAGTTCAACAGTAGGAACCAAACCCGCCATCGAGGCCCAATTAGACTTTGCAACGTTTAATAGTGGAATGGTTCTCTAGATCTTGCGATTCAGCCAATTAATCGACGAGCTTCATGTTTTCTTGTGACATCATCTCCTTTAGTTTGGACTTTCTCTTTCTGTATTTTCTCTTAGCTGGGACCGATATAAGATGTAAGCCGATATAAACCAACTTGGCAACAAAACAGGATTAAGTTTAACTACTGTATAAGAGGTTGAGCTTGGGATAACCCACTGCTCAAGCATGTAGACGACAATTTTATACCACGGGCCTAGTACTAATACATTAACCATGTGAGCATCCAATTACTATATGAGATACTAATTATCAGAAAGAAAACACATATGCGATAAGATAATGGTAAGAAAAATATTTCACCTACACTAACCATCCATCACATGATAACACACCGATTCATATTCATCATTAAAGAAAAGAACAACAAAACATTGCACCAGATAACTTGACAATAGATTAAATATCTCTTACTCATTACAACATCATTCATGAAACGAGATAGGAAATAGTTCTTCTCCACATATAATCACACATGCATCTGATGAAAATAACTTTGTATCTAGTCCATAAGGAATTCTCTATTAACTGTAGCTCGGAAATAATTCTTGACAACCAAAAAGAAAGAGTTTCTTGCAAAAACCATCGACCTCTAACTAATTGTTCGATGTTCTTGTTTATAAGATAAAATTCAACTGAAAATAACGGCTAAGTGTAGATAAGTAAACAAAATTCACCATGTGGTGTTATCTTCTAACTATTTTCCAACAGTCATCTGAGGATATCCTTTTGAAAGGGTGACTTGTCTCATACTCCGACCACCTGATGAACATCTCCTCGCAGGTTTGGGCGTATGGAAATATATTTTTTTCCATAGGGAGTGCGTAAAATTCCTTGATCTCCACCACATACATCTGATACTTGATCAGACTAGCACTTAATTGCTAAATCACAACCCGAGCGCTCATCGGATGTTCCAGAAATTGTTGTACCTATCCTGGCACTGTGTCAGTCACCTTTGCTAGTCTTTTGGCCCATGAAGAATCGTTCTTGGTGTGCGATTCGACTATGTCATGCAAGTCGACGAAGTCGTCGAGTGTGCCGAACTCGAGAAATTTGATATCCATCATCACCTTGTTGATCTCCGAACCCAATTTCTCTCGGATTCCTCAGTGAGGTTATGGAGCCAATTTTGCTCGATAGCTGGAGGGATATTTCCTACAATTAGAATTAAAATCATTTAAAAATTTCTTACAAAACAATACTCGGAAAAATATATGTAAAGACATAAGATTGAAGAATCTGGACCGGTGCATACTTGTAAAGCTCATTAAGCCTCATTGTTTGATACTTACGTGATCTCTACAAGGTCTCAAATTATCTGCACCGTCTCTGTTAGCATCATCATTTTCTTCAATTAGGGTGGGTTACATGCACGCACCATAGCATGAACGATCAGGTATGGAAAACATGAGAGTCAAAGTCACATTAGTGGTCGGTTGGCCCTTGAGGTCAAGAAAGGATGTCGGAGCCGAACATGTGCTAAAAGCACGAGAAAGTTCCAAAAGAGTTGGATACTTTCATAAGGGAATTCGTTAAATCCTTCAGGTCGAGGCAATTTTCTCAAACAGGAGTCGCATAAACAAGTGCAACAACCATCATCAAGTCATTATGGAGGCTGGGGAATTTAAAATGAAATCGATGCGATCGTACCACACATTCTCTGCAACTCCTATCGACTACATATCATATGCCCTGGATCATACCCATCATGCGGATGTGACACATAAATTATTTAAAAGATCTCATTGCAAGGCATTCAATGTTCCCTGGCACATTTTGACTCACTTCCCGCTCCGTTATAAATTCTACATGTTTTGTATGTGTTCTACTTACCAGTCGAGGTTTTTGACTGACTCATCTCGTGAGCCCAGATCGATCAAATTATTTTCTTTGGGAATTTTTCAAGTCACCCACGCATAAGGTATATATGTTTTCACACCATGGGAACTCCTCAAAACTCAATACGGGGCCTGCGAGGTAGCCGAAGCGCCAGTCTTGAGCCAAAAAATGCTTGGGAGTCGTTCTTGTTTGCAGCAGGTGTTACCAAGGCTTCAAAGGGAGATTCCTACCTTCGTGCAAAAAAAAGTATCACCTCATGCGGAGGCTAAAGTGGAATAAGTTACATCGGAAGGACATAGGTTAGAGGCCACGCTTCCTCAACAGCAGATACCGCGGAGGAGAGGAAGGCCCAGAAAAAATAAGGAAGTCAGGGGGGAGATCCAAATCCTGATTGAATCATGTGCATGATCATCCACTGAGGAGATCCTAATGTGCGCTATCCGACTAGAGCCTGTCGAAACCAAAAGTCGAGGAAGAGGGAGCCGAACGAGAAAGACAGAAGCCTCCAGTTCTAACGTCCAAGGACCTAATCCACAGTTGGAGCAAGCACAACTCGCCATAAATGAAATTTACCAGGAGAATAGAGAATTACGTCGATAATTGGTGTCAAAGAACCCTGAGGTGTCAGCACCATAGAGTCGTGAAGGGAACGCAACATTGATCAAGAGACAACTTCGGGAAGCACGAGATATGATAGTGCAGTTATGTGAAGTGCAAAGGTTGTTGTAAGAATAAAAGATGAAAACACCTATGGGAGCGGGAGGCAGTCGAGGAGAAAGTCCATGTGAAGAAGTGGCATTATGGGCAGACTTTGTTTTGTATTTTCATACATGACTCATAATTTTGATAGTCTCCCCTTTTTTCTTATGAAAATTTTCATTTTCTCAATGTAACCGAGTTGGTTGGCCAAAAGGTGTAGACAATTTCTACTATATGTAACCTAAGCCCAATGGGAGTCTAATATATAAAGTCTCGAAATTTTGATGAAAGGATTCTGGTCATAGTAGTTGAATGCAACATTTCTCTCTTTGCGTCTGAATCTACTATTTTATTTGTCCAAATTTCTTGTAAGTTAACCTTGATTTTGTGCTTAGTGTTGCTCCAAGTTGTTTTGTATTTTTTATTGATATCCTTTTGCAAAACCTCTGACACCAATCAAATTCATCGTATGGTGCTAACGTGGCACCACTAACTCGAGATATATGGTAATGAAAACTGGGAAATCATCTTGCGAGTGATGGTCAAACTCGTGAATTTGTTCAAGTTGAGCACTCTATGCTTAACTTGGGACTGTCGATGTCGAAACGTATCGAGGATCGGCCCTAAAAAATAAACCTAATGTCTGGCTTCCTTACGTATTATCATCCTCAAAATCGTGCCGATATCGACAAATTTTCGGAAGTCAGCGATCAACGATATCATTTCATTTTCATTCAACGCTTACTCTTTTCACCTTTATTGATGCCGAAAGGGATCGTCCATCGGTGATATCCTTGAGTGACGCTTGTTGTTGAAGAAAAAAATTTGTTTGCTGACGCTGACAAAGATTGGTGCTCAACAACCTCGGTTCTCTTGAATGATTTCCTTTCATGCTTAATCCTTTCCAATGCTGAATTTCTTAAGTGTGTCGGAGATAATTCTTCACTGTTGATTCTTTAATTAAGTGTTAATATTTTAATTTATGTGTTTTCGCATGCTCAAGAAAAATTTGAGAGACTTAAGTGAGAAACAAAAGTGATAAGAAAAGGAAACATTTTTCATACTGAAGTAGAATCAGATAGTGCAAAATATCAAGTGGTACCAAAAAAGTCAAATTTAACATAGGCTTTTTAGGGTGTGTTGAGTGCTCAACACAGTAATCATCAATATCCTTGCTGAAATATTCACCTACATTGTTTGAACTGAGACACTTCAATCTTTTTCCTATCTCATTCTCAACCAAAGATTTCCATTTCATAAAAGTATCAAAAACATCATATTTTTGTCGAATGAAATAAACCTAAGTTTTTCTAGTTTCATCATCAATAAAATTAACATAATAATGAGAGAAACCAAGATATGATACCTGAGTTGGTCCCCATACATATGTATGGACAATATCTAACCTTTCACTCTTCTTTTCTTTTCCAACTCTGAGAAATCTTATTCTCTTCTATTTTCCATAAACACTATGCTCACAGAAATCCAAATCAATTTGTTTAAGATCTAGAAACAAATTTCTTTTGTGAAGTATCTGCATACCCTTCTCACTAATTTGTCCAAGCCTATGATTCCATAGTTTTGTATCCACTCATGTAGAAGCTAAAGATATAGAAGAGTCAGTATTACTAGTACATAAATACAATGTACCTACCTTCTCTCTTTTTGCTATCACCAATGATCCTTTGGTGACCTTCTACACCTTATCTGTAAATATGGATATACAACCTTCACTTTCCAGCTTCCCTGTTGAAATTAGATTTTTCCTTAGTTCTGGAACATGTCTTACCTCTTTCAAAAAACATTGGTTTCCATGGATTTGATTTATTTTTACCTTTCCCATTCCAACAATTTTGCATGGTGCATCATCACCCAAATGAACCTGTCCAAAATCACCTTGAACATAATATAGAAAATGTTTCCTATGGGGTGTGGAATGAAATGAAACCCATGAATATACTACTACCCAAGACTCAGAAATATTATCTACAGAAATAATCAAAGAATCTTGTAACACATCACCTGTTACATTTGCTTCCTGATTTTTCTCCTGCTATCCATCTCTTTGTTTATATGGAGCTATGCAATCTTTCTTCAGATGTCCTTTCTTTCCACAATTCCAACACTCTATCTTTCCAAATATGGATTTGGATCTTCCCTTCCTATAATTCCCATAGTTTCCTGAGCCCTTTCCTCTATCCTTTTTTCTTCCCTTGTTCTTCATGTTTAAAACATTACCTGCTGTATCACCTACGTCGCATTTCCTCACTAAGGATAACACCAACAACATCATCAAATTTTAAAGTGTTTGAACTAGAGACAGAGTTACTTACATCCATGACCAAGTCGTTCCATATCTCTGGCAATGAGCACAACATTATAATATCCCTAACCTCATCATCAAAGTCCAATTTTATAGAACTTAGTTGATTAGTAACTGCATTAAATTCATTTAAATGATTTGCAACAGACCCCCCTTCTGACATCTTCATATCAACTAGTCTCTTCATTATAAATACCTTATTGTACACCGAGGGTTTTTCATATAGTTTAGCTAATGCATCCATCAACTCCTTCGTTGTATTTTCTTTTGAAATATTGAAATCTATCGACGCTGCCAAGATCAACCATATAATTACTAGTGCCTTTCTGAAACTCCCATTATTCATCCTTCATGGTCGTCGACTTCTTTTCTATTCCACACAATGGTAGGAATAGATCCTTTTGATATAAATAATCTTCCATATACATCTTCCATAATTGGTAGTATTGGCCGTTAAATTTCTCGACCCTAAACTTTCCATCTTCCGCCATTGCTCCAGCTTGAACTAGGAACCCTCTTTTCCTACGAGTTACCTTTTGCTCTGATACTAGTTGTTAGAAAAACAGGATCGTGGAGAAATAAAATAAATTAAACGTGGAAATAAATAAATAAAAAAGATACAAAATACAATAGAGACATGGATATACATGGTTCACCCAGTGTGGGCTATGTCCACCAGAGAAATTTCCAGGTCCCTCCTTTATTATTATCCAACAAATGAAGGGATACAACCTACAACACACCCTCTATAACTTTCTCTTATTTCTCTCATAGTATCCTCACACATAATACAATATTCACAATGATACATAACTGCAATACATTTCCCTCATAAAAGAGGGTTTCCTTCTAGGGAAAAAAACCCTAACATAACTTCTACCGTTAGATCTGTGACCTTATAATGAATGGTCCAAATTTACAATGAAATTAAATATACATTTACAAGGCAATTTTTCCTTCAGGGGCTTTTCCCCCAAACCCCCACTTTCCCCCGGACCTCGTAGAGGGGGTAACCCCCCTCTGCACTCCCCCGCATGGAGGCATGTACATTATTTCATGGTGTAAATTCTTCAGGGGGTATAAACACAGATGAAAACAAATACCTCTAAATCAGGAAGATAATCAGGCTCCACAACCAACAAGATGCACATCCACCTAGCATGCGTATGCCATAACTTAGGTGTGTACAAAGATCTTGTTGAATCTGGTCTTAAATTTTCCCGTTAATGTGCATCATCTCTATAATTAAATATTATGAATATGGATAGACACATTTATTTGGGCATTGGGGGTAGTGTTAAACCAAATCTTCGAATAAGGCCGTTATCGGGGTCGAGCCTTCAGAGTATGAGAGATTGTGGTTTTTACTAACTCTAAAGGGAAGGCTATCGAAGGGATATTCTTTTATACATGGACCAATGGGTGGGCCTGGTGCGTAAACCAATTAAGAGTTGTTGGACACACCTACCACACTTAGAGGGGGGGTGAATGAGTGTGGGGATCTTTTTCCCAAAACTGCCCTCTTGCACAAAAGCTCATCAATTAGCATTCAACATTTATTCATTACCCATTGTTGTCATTTATAACTAGTTAGATGTGAGCACATATCAGCAACA
>JZKD02S1595922.1:545675-570583 GCA_000966675.3 Picea glauca
TTGGCATCAACCAATGACATCAATCAAACCAAACCATTTACATCAATGACATATGATCCAACAATCTCCCAAGTAATCAAACCATTGGCATCAATGACAACATGATCCAACAAGAGTAATATGAAAAGAGGTGGGACCCGTTGGGGTATTGGAATTGGGGTAAATTAGGATGAGGGCAGAACTAAAACTCAAGGGGAAGGTATTGACAAAATATTCATTGGTTTTTAGAAAGGCGCACTAAACTATGTTCTTTATAGGATTTCATGACATGTTTGTTGAAGGCTTGAAGGATGTGAAGACATTTGAGCTCCGACGAAGATGGTATCGAAGAATATTCTTTCGGCCTAGGATAATTTGCGGTATACACATGAGAAGGGTCAAGAGGCCATCAAAGTTTTATTTTTGGAGTTTGATAAGATGAGGCTCAAAAGGCCCTCGACAAGGATGGTGTTATCACATACAATTACAAGGGTCAAAAATATTTTCAATTTTTATTTTGAGTCATAGGTTTTCATTAAGTTTTAGGTTTTTATGTGCCTTTGCTATAGTCATTTTTCAATTTTTGATGTAAATAAGCTAAGGTTAGTTTTGGTTTTGATCTAGAGTCATTGGGTTATGCCTTGCTATCATAACAAGTCGGATAAAGCCTTCATGAGTTAGATCTTTCGAATTCTCCATCATCACCTTGATATGCCACCTTCTCCATGCTGTACGCAGACCCCTCCTTTGTCAACTTTACCCATTTAGCTATATTTTCAGTCTTGACTTGTACGATGCCAACTCACTAGGAGAGTTCGTAGTGCATTCAAAGGTACACCGTGCCTTCATTTACATCATTGCATTTATGGAGCGAATGAATATCTCCTTTTTTTTAGAGATAATATTTTAAACAAATTTCCAGGGATTATGTCATAAAGTATTCTAATTGTTTTCTCCAAGTGTGCAAAACATATTTGAGCTCGATGTTGCAAACCTAGTGTTACAAACATGCGCTATGAACTCATTGTTGCGAACAAGCTACAGTGGAGAGTTGGAGGTTGGAAATATTTCAAGTTCCCCTGTGCAAATTCAAAGATATAAGCTTTCAACTGAAGGCTACCAGGTACTCCATGAGAAGTTTCACCTTATTTGGAGGTCACGAAAAGGCTTGTTTATTTTTTTTTCCTTTTGGGCGCTGCAAACTTGTGATAGGTGTTGAAAACTATCTCATTTACCTGCTGAAAAGTTTAAAAACCCATTTTCATGTGCTCTAAACCTTTATCATTAAGAAATAAGTATCCCTGGGTTTAAGCCACTTTTCCCACTAATCATTTTCTCATTTTTTGCTTATCTTTCCCAAGTGTTGCGAAACCCCTGCCCTAGCACTGCAAACTCAGTACAACAAACCCACCCTCGCGAACCCTTGGTTCCAATATCTTTTACAAAACCTATCTTTTGCAAGCTCAACCAACTTAATTACACTCCTATCTAGTCTACACTATAAAATTAGTCACCTTTGGAAGCTAACCTGAGTTTTTCAAAAGAGTAGTGATGTTATGAACAAGTCTAAGGTTGATAAAACCTATTTTTCTAAGATCTGTTATGATATCCCTTCATCATAATATTTAGTAGTCTTTCCCCTTGTCTTCTTGAATTAAAAATACCCTGTCTTATTCCTGGAGATAAAATGAGTTGAGAAGTATAAAATTTTTACACAGAACTATCCTATTGGGAAAGTCTTTCCATTAAAACCCTAATCCTTTGTTTTCCCGGTTTCACCTCTAGAAATCATTAAATATTGTGGTGAGGTTTTCTTCAAACAACATTAATGGATATTCTGCAGCAAAGGAAGGATCACAAAGGAGGGGGAATTGCAACAACAAATCCCTACGATATGCAACTTTTTGATTATGAACCCTTGACCAGGGAATTTTTCCAAAGAGTAGTGTGCATTAATTTTTGTCAGAAAATGCAAAGAGGGAACAAAGAGGTGCATGGATGATTTTAGGGGCTAAATTTCTCTCATGGGCTAATTTTCCATGGTTTTTCCAAAAATGAGATTCACTATTTTAAAAATCATTCGCCCAAATTCTATAGGATAAAATTATTTTACCTAAAAACTCGCCAACATTTTATAAAAACTATATAAAATCCTTATAAATTTGAATATTTTTAAAATAATATCGCCAAAAATTTATAGTTTGCATATGAAGGATTACTAAGATTCGCCAAGGTTTCTACATTTTAAAACAAATTTCCATCCTTAAAATCATCCCTGAACAGGTGGCTAGGGAGTTTTCAATTAACTTCAATGGGACAAAAAATAAGGTTGGGATATTGGATTTTGAGGTGTCTTAATTGTCCATCTTAGCAGCAACTAAGATGCCTAACACTAGTGAGAGATTGTCCAAGTCTATGACCCTAAATGTCACTTTCTTCAAGGAATTCCTCAAACCAAAATACTAAGGGGAAAATTTGTCAATGGGAGTGCCCATAAATCATATGTTGGAGGGATTTGATAAGATGTTGAAGGTGATTCAAAGATATTTCACCTATGAAGGGAGATTTAACATGATATATAAATACCATATAAGCCTACTACTACACTTCACAGGTAAAGATGTCATGAATCTCCCTTTCTATATGTTTAGAAATATTGGCAAAATGTCTGACAGGGTCCAAGATAAATCAAAAGCAGTTGATACAAGTGTCTTCCATTTAGGTCTTATAAAGATACTAGTGATGGAGGAATTGAGAAAGAAAAACATTGATTAATAAGAATTCATTACTTCACACTTCCAGCTAAATGTTTCTCCCACTCCACAGACTAAAATGAAAATCCCTCTTCATATTGAAAGGACTGTATATTCAAAGGTTAGAAAGAAGATAAAAAATACTATGGCTGCTAAAGTTGATAGGGCCAAAAGGAGAGATGAAGAAGGAGGACCTTTAGAGTGTTCATAGAGGGAAGCTTCACCAATTCCAGATCCCACTCCAATGAAGGTCCCTTCAATCCAAACCATAGGCCTAAGAGGCAAAAAGTTGGTGTTTCCTTCACCCAATGTAGATGACAAGGTCAAATCTAGGAGACCTATTACTAGAGAAACAACCAAGCAAGAGATCCATTTGAAGGATGATGCAATAGGATTTTTAGCCTAGAGAAAAGGTAAATCTGTAGCTATTGAAAATCCTGTTGAAATCATTGAAATCACCACTCCTCAAGAAGAGAACAATCATAGTTTTAAGAGGCTCAAAAGACAACTTAAAGAGGCAAGGGATGAAGTTGATGAAATGAAGAAGGGGGAATTGGTTGCAAATAAGAATCTTAAGGGACTCATGGACATGTAACATGAAACTATTTACAAAGACAAATTTATAGCCAAAAGGTTTCGGCCCCTCCACAAGCAGCTCAAAAACCTCTACAAACAAAATAGAGCTCACCAAGGACAAATCAGAGAACTAAAGATAGAACTTCGGCCTTTCAAAGAGGAGATAGCTAAGAGAAATCTAGGTATGTTGGATAAAGTTGCAACTAGGAGGAGCTCCAAAGTTAGAAAAGGAAGAATTCGAACACTTTAACTCATATCAGTTTCGACAGTTTCCTGTTTTTTGTATTTTACAATTTTGAGGATGGTCATGCTTGATAAATCATGTTCATCTACTGGGGTGTTGTATTCTTAGTCATATATCATGGTAATATGTTATTATAACATTTGGTGGAACTGGAGATGGTTTTTTGGAATACTTAAGGCGTTTTCAAATGAAATAAGCAGCTATAGGAAAGTTCGCAGTGTCTGGCGCTGTGAACTGGTTGATGCAGACAGGAACTGCAAACTGTGTTGTGAACTCTTGTTCTCGAAGTTTCGAAGGAATAAGAATATGCCAAATGGTTAGATGAATTCATGAAAGTTGTCTAAGGGTTAATTGTAAGCTGGTTGACCACTTTCCAAAGGAAGATGTGCTCAAAGGGACACTTCATCAGCCATAAAAAAGATGTTAAGGATGTTTCCAAAATTAGCCTAGATTTTAGCATTTTGTTATTTTATGTTGAATAGCTACAGTCATGCCACCTTTAGGCATAAGATCCTATGCAGGAATCGTTAGTCAGATTGTAAAGTTGTCATTGAAAGTATAGAATATAAGATAGGCATAGTAATACTGAGAAAGGCTTGAATGGTTGAGATGAGACTCATATTTTGATGTTGTATATGTAATAGAGACATCTCATATTTTATATACAAGGCCTGAGACTTTTTGGCTAATATAAATCAGTCTTTTTCCCTATCATCTTGTTTCTTTAATACTCTGATTTGCAGTCTATTGAAGGTTTCAATTGATCTAATTGTATCTATGGTGCAATGAAGGACTTGTTGTGATGTTGTTTATGATTTTATCAGAGTTTCCCTTTTGATTAAAGAATCTCTTGTTTCAAAAGGTTTTCTTCATATACCTACTAGTATTACCTGATGTGAATGGTAGATATATCTCACCTTTTTAAGTTACTCAAAACCTTATTTGATGGTGCTTTCTATCTGGAACTTACTGTGATTGACATTGTTTTACTAAGTTTTTATCCATTCGCCACCTTATCATAAAAACTTATATTTAAACTTATTGATAGGTATTGAGCTTACAGTTTTGCAATCAAAGTGTGACTTTCAGTGCTGACAGATGGTATCGAAGGTTATAATCCTTCGATACTTTAGAAACATTATTATGTCTCTAAAGCAAAACATTCAACTCATTGGAGAATGATAAGACGAGAAGTCAAAGGTCCAATCTTGGGATGTCACTTGGGGAGGTGGTCATTTGACAGGTCATAATGAACCTTGGGGCTCCATGAAAATAAAACAATGTAAGAGCCAGAGTGATCAGAGTGTGAAGATCAGAGTTTAAATTAATGCATTGAAAAGGGGACTCCGAAAAACATGATCCTGAAATAGATTCGAGTTAAGCTTGGGTTTTCTTAGAGAAGTAAGGATGCAGGTCTTTTAGGGTATAAGATAGGTGCAAAAGAAAAAGAGAAAAATAGTTTAGGGACCCATAAAATTTAAAAATATAGGGGTGTTGTTGTGAAATGTCCCACAAAACTCCTATGGGAACAAGACATTTGGGTGGTCACAATTATACACTAGTGACTCTATCTTTGCTTCTCCCTATCAGACATTGAGCATAGGAAAACAAGTTTGAGTCTTTCATTTCTAAGATAGAATTCTATGCCATCTAATCCATCTTTGTGTTCCTTCAAGCAAATGTGCAAAGATTATTTGAGAGGCTCATTACAATCAATCGACATGACACTTTGGTGTGGAAAAAACAATGACTCTCCTCTTGAGTATATATAGATAAGCATGCTAAAAATTAGCAAATGAGGTCACTAAGGAGAAAGTCACCATTTCCTGCATTAATAAAAATATGAATATGCCCAACAAGTGGCACTAAAACATTTATTTAAATAATTCAAAGAATGTCATCTATCGTCAACAATATATATATATGAAATCTAAACGTTTAGAAGTAGAAATGTGACTCTTGAATACATACTTACAAAGAAATTTTATACCTAGGATGATACCATGCTTAAGTTACTAGTAACATGACCTTTAAGTGGTGTTACTCAAAAAGTCATGTTGCTTAAAAAAAGATCTTTAAAAACTCCATTTTTGGCACACGTTTCTAGTTTCTTGGTAAGTAACGCATTTCTTAAGAAATGATTTCCAGTCATTTCTTAAAAAATGTATTTCTATTATAACTTACTCACTTTGTTTTCAACAAAAACAAGTATACTTATTACAAAATAAGTATTTTAGTTGTCTTCCTTTTCAAACAAACCTATCTATTTTCGAGAAATGGATTTGATTTAACTATATATATATATGGAGAGAAAAAAAATTTAACCTTAAACCTAGACTTTGTTCATGAGAAAACTCTTTATATACCCATAACCCATTGTATTTTCCTCTCATACATTACATCGTATTATTGAAGCTTGGGCATTTAATCTTGGCAATTAAGTTGTTTAAGTTGAAGAAGTTGTGCATTGTTATTTAGAGTCACTAGTTTTCCATTGTTTTTCAACTATTTCCTTTTAGTATTAGTTCTCATAAGGTACACTGTATAGGTAACTTTCATGAAAAACTACTTTGTGTTGTATTAATTTTCATAATAAATTTTTATAATTTTGAACTATATATGTAGAGATTTTTGAGTTTCTCTTTTTTTCACTTCACTTCACTGTAATGAATAAAATCCCTATTTTTTATATTCTATATTTTAATAATTTGTAACTTTATTTATAATCATGTCAAACTTAATAATGTATTCATTTTCATTAATAAAAATAATATAAAACATATTTTGGTTGAAAAATCTACATGCTTAACTATCATTAGAAGTTTATTTCTTCAAATCTATCATAATGGTGAAACTAAAGAAAATATTTAATGTTTGTCATAATATTTTATGTCTAACTAAAACTTTTCTCTTTCAAATATTCACACATGCACACACATAAAATGTTAATGGTACAAAATCTAAGATTTGTCATTTCGTGTATCATATTTGTTTCAATTCCATTTTCCATTTTTTATAGTCCAATGCCAAATGATTAAAAAATATTATAGAAAATTAAATTTCTCTTATCACAATATTTGTCGTTAAGTACTAAAATGAAACACAACACACCTATTAGTTATGATTTATGTGTTTATATGTTTGAATGGAACAATGAAGAAACATAAGTTAAATTACGTTATTCCCTTGTAAATGTAACATCAAATTTTCTTTGCATAGCTCACATGAATAAGTATTCCTTTGACTTACACTTCTTCTATCATGCATCAACAAAGTCTACGGATTTTTATCTTAAATTTTAAGGAAAAGCAAATAATCTTTGTAGAAAATAATAGTGAAAAGATCCCTTGGATTGCAAAGTGAGCACTTCGGATTTGAAAAGCATCCATCATAAATAACAACATGCTCAATGTTTCAATATACTCAATGTGTCAATCACCAATATTAGACTTGTATTTTACACCCTTCACACCCCATATCTTTCCATAAAAAAAATACAGTTCCTTCCTATAAATGAACCCGCAACTCCAATTCCCTTCTTCTTCACTACATTGCAATATAAGTTACAAACCATTTAATATAGCAAAGTTAATAATTCCTGCATATTAGAGTTATGGAAAGGATAATACTATCTACATCTTAAATTTGAAGTAAAGGTTAATATTGTTGGCACGTGACAAGGCTAATAACATTGCCATATTCAAAAAGACCATGGATGTAGGCTATAACATTTTTATTTGTTGGGTTTTTATAGATTTGGATGTTGTACAGTTGGTTGTCATTGATGTTAATGAGTAGTATATTGATGTCAACTGATGTGATAGGTGTACTTGGACAAGTCTCCAAAGTGGTCCCCTTATGGCGTAGCTCTAAGAATGGCTCTCATAAGAAGATGCTTTGAAGAAGTCTACAAGAAACCACTAAGTATGGCTAAGCATCATGTAGTTGATCATGGAATTAGGTCATGAAGGACGAAGTAAATGAAGGTAAATCACTCATGGATGGATAGTCCTCATCATTCTATTTCCAATGATAGGTGGTACGCCACGTAGTTCCTCACGGTTAAGGAGATATTCTCTCTTGAAGATGGAAGCCTTGAAGTATGGTTAAGAAGCCTCGAAGTATGGTTAAGAAGCCACAAAGTATGGTTAATAATCCCATAAATGGTTGCAATAAGAAGTTATTATTTGACCCCAAAATGAGGAAAAATGTTAAAATAGTTGTAAATAAGAAGTTACAAGTCGGCCTAAAGTTAAGTAAATAAGTCACTTGGAAACGTATAAATACACATCAAGATCCTCTCATTTGCACACACAAGTTTATTGAATATCTATATAAGTGAGAAATATATTTTTATCTAAGGTAACCAAGGATATCTAAGGTGAATTTCAGAGGGAAGATGAAGCGAAAAAAGCATGAAATTCCAAGGGAGGATGAAGTCTTGTGAGGATGTGTTATAAGGTATGTTATTTACAGGTCATCTTACCATTTTTTCTATAATTGTATTTATAGAATCCTTTATATAGATAAACTTGGAAAATATTGAGAAGACATACCAAGGTAACTGTGGTATAAAATTCATCTTTTGGTTCATTTTATTTTTGAAGATACACTCCGTGGAAAATAAGGTTTTTGGCTAGTCCTGAAAACTAGTCTCAAACATGTGTTTCGAGTAAAACAATCATAAATTATTCATAGAGTATCAAAATTCCATGAGACAAAATTAATTGGATATATTATAGTCCTTGTTATGTTGTGTATTATTTTTAGATCCATATATCCAATATTGTGCACGTTGCATGCTCTACAATTGCGCTCTCTAGAATAAGCTAGAATTCAACAAGGTCTGCCATTTTTGCTATAGCTCCTTTGTTGGGATGTTCCAAGCAGTGAAACTTGGAGGAATTGCAGAGACGATATTGAATAATGTTGGGTATACATTTTTTACATTTATTCAGTACTGGTATGAAGTTATGCTTATTGAAAGTTAGGGTTTGTGACTAATCCAAAAACTAGTCTCATGAGACTAAGGTAAAGTTCGATGAAGATGTTATTCTCTTGTTTATGAGGTTGAGGAAGATCTACAGGTCTATGATCACATACACCAGGTATGTTATAAAGTTACATGTATGTTTATATATATGTTTTGAGGGTTACATTTTGATTATGGTATGGTACATGCTTGAGAGGCATGTTTTGTTGATGCATGGTACATCTTGGTGATGGTTTTGGTATCGATGTGAGTGGATCTGGATAAATTTGGTTGATGACGGTATATCAGTGATAGAGATAGTGACATGTTGGATGATTGGTTGCTCATCAATGATAGTGACAGTATCAATGATAGTGACAATGAGTCTACACTTATATTTTAGGGTGATAGGATGGGCCAAAGATAGGTAGTTGTAGCCACCTTTTGGTTGGTTCCAGAGAACTCAGGGAGTTGTATCCTCCTTCTGGTTGGAGCCATATAATTTAGGGATTTTTAGCTTCCTTCATTTTGAATCCTGAGAATAGGGGTTTTTAGCCTCCTTCTGGTTGTATCCATAGAATTCAGGGAGTTGTAGCTTCCTTCAATTTGAAACCTGAGAAAAGGGGGCTGTAGCCTCCTTCTAGTAGAAACTGGAAAATTGGGAAGTTAGTGCTTCTAATGAATGTATTATTTTGACACATAAGAAAATCATTCTGTGGTTTTCTCCCATTTGGGTTTCCATGTAAATTCTGGTGTACTCTTGATTTGATGTGATGTTGTTCATGTTCAATACTACATGATTATACTACTGATGATATATATTGAATGCTAAAGATAAAATATTGGACATTGTTGAAGAATATACATTGTAGTTAAAAGTAATAAAAGTGTTCATATTGATTCACGCTCCCTTCTCAGTATTCCACCAATTGGTATCAGAGAAATTCCTTCAAGAATTATTCTAGCCACTAGAAGGAGATCATGGAATATGATAAGATTGGAGCACCAGTATTTGACAGTCAGAATTATATATTATGGAGTATAAGGATGAAAACCTTTTTACATGCACAAGGATTTGATGTATGGCAAGAAGTAGTAGATGGATACAAAGCAAAAGTCTTGTTATTTTAGTATTTGTTAAGGGTATGCATTGAGATTCTAGAAAGGACCTCTAGGATAATCTTCAAAATATTTATGAAGGAGATGCTAAGGTCAAGGGAGCTAAAATCCAAACCTTTATAGATAAGTTCGAACAATTGAAGATGAAGGAAGATGAAGATATTGTATCCTACTTTCTACGAGTTGATGAAATAGTGAATACTATTAAAGGTCTAGGAGAATAGATCAAGGAACCATTCATCATTCAAAAGGTACTAAGGTATCTACCTGTGAGATTTGATCCAAATATTTCATCCCTAGAATAAAGAACATATCTAGACACCATGAGCATGGATGATCTACATGGGATACTCACTACCTATGAAATGAGAACATAATAGTAGAACCTAGTCACAAAGGAAGTACCATTCAAAGCATCCAAGAAGAAAAATAAAAAGAAAAAGAAAAATCCAAAGTCAGATTGTAGTTGTAATTGTTGATTCAAAGGAAGATGAAGAAATGACAAACTTCGTAAGAAAGTTGCAAAGAGGAACCGATAAATACAAAGGTATGCTTCCATTGAAATGTTTAACTATGGTTGTATTGGTTATTTTGTTTATAAATGGCCCCATAATATTAAGTAATGTGATGAAGAAGAAGACCCTAAGAAGAAAAAGAAAAATCAAAAGGGTATAAGAAACAAAAAAAAATTCTTCAAGATTTTTTTTGCACCGAGGAAGACAGATCCTCATCAGACGAGGATGAATACAATGGAAATGATATAGAAAGAGTACTCTTCATGGAAGTAGAATATTCTAAAGAATATTTCGAAGAAGAAGGAGAAGTTGATCTCAAAGAAAAATTGATCAGTGCCTTAGAAGAGATAAGGAATTAAAGAAATATAATCAAGTGACTCAAGGTAGAACTAAAGAGGAAAGAAGGTTCTCATAATTCCAACTCAGAAGAGGTCGAGCAAATTATCACAAAGTTAAAAATACAAGTAGAAGAAGACAAAAGAATTAAAGAATCACTTAGAAACAAGTTGGAAGAGAAGGACAAGATGATTGAAAGATTGGAAGCATAAATAGCCACTCTAAGAAAATATCTTCAAACAAAGGACACGCAGTAGAACAACACCATAATATTGGATGATATCATTAGAAGTCAAAGGCCATACTATGACAAATCCAAACTAGGGTACAACCAGACAGAGAAATTCTCGAGCTAGAAAGCAAAATAACAAGAAGCAGAACAAAGAAGTTATGCATAAATATTCAGAGGATCTCCTAAAAGGGAAGAAGGCAAGAAGATCCAAGAAGAATATTACAGATACATTGCACCACCTAGAATATTCAAAATTTAGAATCAACGACAATAAGAAATGGAAAGACCTCAAGAAGAAGAAGGATTCAGAAGAGAAACACCATTCGTAAGATCTCCCACCCCTAGGTATCAAAATATTTTTCTTGTTTTATGTTATTTGTGCAATAAATTTGGCCACAAAGCTGTGAATTGTAGAGCCAATATCAAGAGAAAAAGAAACTATGAAGGATACACAAGAAATTATTATCCAATAAGACCTCATGAAGCACAAAGAAGAAACTACAACAGATTTGAATCCTTGAGTAATGAAGTAGAATCATACAAATGCAACGATTTTGGTCACACAGAAAAATATTGTAAACTGACTATTTGTTGGCACAAAGGCAAACCCAAGGTTCAACGCTTCAACAACAGACCAACAAAACCCTAACTATTGGCCCTTTTGGCAACACCCACAAAGTAGATGAATCCTCACTCGAGGTAGAGGCAAGGGGGGTTGTAACACTCAAGTGTATACAACCTAGCTGGGACACAGATCTTTGATTACAACACTTAATAAAGAATTTAGCCAATACCATGCATTAGTTCATACATCCATTCACACCGTAGATTAAACCCTAGATACAAAACAATGTAGTAGAAACTACGATCAATTACTTTTCATCACTTATAACATAGTTATTGGATCAGATCTAGCATTCATTTATCATCAATAGAGCACTAAGAATCCACATATCTATCTAACATACATAAATACCAATACACTAACAGATAAACAACATAAACAATATCAACAACATCATACGTGGTTCACCCCAGTGTGGGGCTACATCCACCAACTTTTCTTCTCCTTTATTAGTCTTAAAGCTTCTTACATTCCTCTGCTCCTGTGCACAAAGACACAGAGCCAACTCCACAAAGGACAACAGATTTGTGTGCACCTCGCCAGATCCTCCCTCTCCGAATTAGGTCAGGGCACAAAGCCTTACATAGTCTATGCACAAAGTCTCTTACAATCACTTTCACTTATCTCTATAAGTGTTAACATACTTTAGTCAAACACTAAGCCCATGACCTCAAAATTGACACCTACTTACATCACCTAGCTACTTATTTATACATTACAAAAAGGTCTAAACATGGGTAAACCTACGGGCCGACATCCCATACCCGTTACATAAACCCTAACATCCCAAAAAGCTCGTAAAAATGGGTGAGATCCCGTGACCTCCACCTCTCTTGGGAACTCCATCTTTGACCAGCCCATCGAAGTCCCAAAAATGGTCAAACACGACCAACGTTTCCTCAAAACTTGGTCGAGGGAGAACAAGTCCCCAACACTCACCTGTGACTCATCCCAAGTCACTCTGATCTGGGAAACTCTGCTTCAAATGCCTTGAGCTTAGCATGAGATGCCTTGACATGATGCTTTTCTAGAGTCTTCTGCTCGGTGGACTCTTGAAGTACTTCCATGGTGACATTCCCTTCCAGGCGTTTCTCCACTGTCACAAGAATTTATTCCAGTTGTGAGCCTTGTCCCTTGATCTCTTTGAAAAGCGTGCAGGCTTCATCCTACAACAGCTGGAGTCTCTGTGTGACTTCCATAACCTTTCTCTGGATGGAAGTAACCTGTTACTGGAATGCGTGCTACTCCTGTGACCTCTTTATCTTATCAACTGCATTCAACATTTTTATCTATGCTTGTATGGTGGATGCATGTTTCTTTTCCTCCTGGAGTTGTGCTTCCAATTGTTCGATTACTGAGAGGGGGGGGTGAATCAGTAATAGCGTAATTATAATCCTTTTTCTTCAATTGTTATATCAATGTAGAATTATTATAAAATAATGAGCAGTAAGCAATAAACAATCACGTACATACACAGTACACCAATGTTTTACATGGAAACCCAAATACGGAGAAAAACACAGAATGTTTTTTCTTATATGTCTTGAAGAATTAAATTCATTGGAAGCACCAACTTCCTTTGTTTTCCAGCTGCAACTGGAAGGAGGCTCCAAGCCCCTATTTTCTCAGGCTACAACCTAAGGGAATCTCTAACTCCCCAATTCTCTGGCTACAACCAGAAGGAGGCTACAACCACCTATGTTCTCCAGATACAACCAGAAGGTGGCTACAACTACCTGTCCTTGCCCCTTCCTTCCACCCACTGTCATACTATCACTGTGAGATATGCCATTGTAAATCTATACCAATAAATCTGAACCATGCATCAACCTGTACTTCAACCTGTACCATAAACAAGTGCATCAACCATGCACCAACCTATACCAAACAACCTGTAATCAACCTGTACCATAAACAAGTGCATCCAACCATGTACCAAGAATGTACCAATCATGTGTCAACTACTCATCAACCAACATCATCAACTATACACCTCATGTATGTGCCAACTCATCAACTACTTGTCTCAACCATGTACTCAACATGTAACTCAACCAAAAGCCCTCATCAATTTCATCATCCAAATATGATTTGTAGCTCTTTAATATACCTGATGTATATGATCACATTCCTATAAACCTTCCTGTTGGCAACCAATTCACATTTTTCCACTTTCTTATAAGCTGCCTACACCAATGTTTTGCAAACATCAATTTTCGTCGCAATTTTTAAATAAACGACACTTTCATTTTTTGCGACATTTGCACATTTACCTTCTCTTTTGTTTTCATGACTTGAAGCGTGAAAACTTGGTCTTTCGAAGTCGCATTAAAATCATTATTGAATTTTCGTTATATGCCCATTGCGCTTACCTTTTACTTATCATCATGCAGTTGGCAAGACCTTTTGATCTGTACTCATGCTTCGATTGATTGTGTAATTTTGTTTCATTGGGTTTGCGATGCATTGGCATTTGGATTTATTTGTTCTTTGATCTGCTTGACCATTGGTTTCATGAAAATATATAGGTGTTATGGTTAAACACTTGATATTTTTCATTTGATATAACACCTAGTTTCAAAACGCATTGGTACCTCACTTAAAATCTTGATATGAATTGATACATCGCATGTCACATAGTCAAAACATTGGTATTGGTTTCGATTTGTAAGTTTGGTTTAAAACTATGGCATAACGTTCCATTACCCGCGTTGGTTTATACACTTACCATTGGTTTCATTGATTGGGCAAGTAACATAATTGTTGAACTATACTATAATGGGTTGAACAACTATAAGCACCAGCGGTTTTACCTTGGTAATAACTATTCTGCATGGTAGAAATAGCTCCACCACCTTCGCATGCTGCCATTAATGTCTATCCCTTATCCCTGTTTCACCTCTGTTAGCTCGGGTAACCCTTCGTGCCCTCTGCTCCTATTTATGCTATGACCCAAACCCTGGCTTGTTCACTGTGTGCTCGGCTCCATGGCACCGGTGGTGTGAATCGAGCCGAACGGTAGCCAAGCCTTGCTATTGTTCGACAATGCCCAGAAGGACTTGGAGGATAACGGTTGGATCACCTTCATGCAGAGTTTTGAGGGTTTTAATCTATTTGTGGAACAACAGTTCGCCCTGACTTTTGATGGCTGTAGATCCAAGGTGGGCGAAATTCAGTTGGAAATCAATGAGGAATTTATTAGTTCTGCTACAGGGTTACTTGCCATGGGCCAACGTTGGTTCAATATTCAAAAGTGGAAGAGGTTCCATGGCCACTTCTGTTCGTTTCACGAAAGGCCACATCTTGTGATAGAGGTATGCCCATATCCATGCTTAAACCATGATGGCATGACCTTTTGATAGTATTTAAACAATTCGTGACTTGTGAGGGTCGATATGGACTTGTTTTTCTCTACCACCTGCGTTTGTTAATGAATTTTATAGGGTATCGATTGAATATGCCTTTCTACTTCCAGCGTAGCCTATATAAAATGTCGAAAAGGTTTAAAAGGGAGAAGGCTGACAGTATCCTGCTCCACCATAGACTAATTAGACTTATCATTGTTCATCACTTAAGTCTCCATGGTGATAGCTAGTGATCTTTTATGCTCGAAATGGTTTTGATGATACAAACCCTGTCCAAATTGACAAGCCTATGATTAATGAAGCCAAGGTCGAGCCACCCGTGCCCTTCCATGTCCTACTGCCTTCTCCTAAACCCTTGGCTGACCCTGATTTTGACTTACCCGATGCTATAGCTGAGAAGGTTGAGACTATTAAAAATCCTGTAAGCAAAAAGGCCAAGGCAAACCCTACTGTTGACGCCAAGGGTAAAAAGAATGCTCGGCTGATTGTGAGAATGGCTAGGAATAAACCTAAACCCACTGCTGAGAAGAAGCCCATAGTCCTTAGTGAGGATTCAGACTCTAACATAGAACGTTTCCTAGCCAGTGAGTACCCTTACTCACAGGGTATGTGCTCCGAGCCGCCTTATGACTTCGTGTCGAATCTTCCCCCTTGCTTAAAGAATTATCCTAGCTACCCTGGGATCAAACTACCTAATGAAACCCTCGACAATTTAACCAAACCCTCACCTGAACTTTCGAAGCCAACATAGTCATCCTGTGACCAATGTGATTTGTGGTTGGAATGATATTATATAGACGTTCCCCTACTTCAATTGAAAATCCAATCACTGGAAAGTCAAGTTGCAGTGTTGACCAGCCAAAGGGACAAGCTTCAAGCAACTGATAGGAAGCAGAAAACAACTGGCTCCATCGTTTTCAAGAATGTTGAATCGACCACAGCCGTTGTCAACTCCAAATTGTCATGATTAAGCCGTATGCTCGTCATACAGGTATGAATTTTGATATCATTTTAGTTTTGTGAATGACCAGGATTAATATAATGATTTGAATTTGGTTTTCAAATAGTTCTGTCTATCTTTTGAAATGGCTCTGTCATAATGTTGCTCATCCTGTACATTGTTTTTGCTTTGCTAAAAATAAATGAAGTTTTGATTTGGAAATAAGATTTGCTCATTCCCAGTTTAGCCACTGATAGATTTTTATCGAATTTGATTGATTTTCGATTGGATTTGATTTGATCGTTTGTCTGATTGAGTTAACAAAATTGATGGTTTGCTTTCGATTGGATTTTTTTGTATCCAATTTGAACAGGAAGTTTTTCATGCTAGATTTAGAATGTGATCATGTTTTGATTTGATTTCGTTTTGGTCAGTTTGTATGTTGTGATTGTCGAACGATTTCATGAGTTTGGTTGTTACGATCTTTTAATATGCTGTGTCATATAATTTTCTAAATCGGGAATACAACTCTGTTCGATTTCGATTTGGAAAGAACGACTCTGTTTTTATGGAAACAATACTCTCATTTAAGCCTGTGCGAATGATATTCACGCCCGAATCATGGAACGGTTTTGATCCATGATAACAGTGTTAAACTCCAGTTGTTCGATTCGCTTGATTGGATTTTTGTGTATCTTCAGTTAGTTCGATCATTTTCATGAGTTGGATTCGTATCATAGATGTTGCTCTGTTTGATTTTAATTGGCAAAACAAATTGGTCGACATATGTTATCTCTATCAAATCCGGTTATAATTCGTTTGAAAGGGACGATTTCGATTAAGTTCAATCGATTTTGTTTGCCCCAAATAACAATAACAAACGATTGAACTAATCCTACAGATCCTGTTATCAATTGAGTGATCTCATTACGATTTCGTTTCTGGTAATTTACGCGCCAGTTTTGGTTTAATTTGCTCATGGCATGAATCGTTTGTTATGTCAATACAGTTATAACGATTTGAAAATGATATTGTTTGGATTCGATCGTATCTCCTGTTGATGAGGAAACATAAAAATTGCTTGCGATTTGTTTTAATCGATTTCAGTTTGATATGAAATAATTTCATAACTGTTTGATTATGATTCTGTTCACCCGACTTTTGGCAATAAACGAAATAGAGTATATGCTTCTCTGTAGTCATTTGATTTTGGTTTTATTTTGATCTCAAATTAGTATAACAATCTCGATTTGAATGATTCGTTTGTATTTCAGTTAGCTATTAGATACTTGTTAATAGTTGAATTTAATTCTTTAAAAGATTTGAATAGATTTTTATGCTGATTCTGTGTCTTATTTAGACCAGCTACAGAATCGCAAGATTCTGTAGCTAGTCTATAGAATTAGAATTTTTTCATTTTATTTAACAAAGTATCTGCCTAACTTGTCCATTTTTGACCCTTTTCAGGTACATCTGAATTGCATTAGACATACTGGATAGTCTAGGAGATATTTGTGTGATTTAGTTTTGTTTTAGGTTCCTAGTTTAGTCAGACTTGGGATATCTTGCCAGATTTTATGTAAACAATTTTGATAACTTCCACAGGGATGTTTTACCCTATGGAAGGTCTTTAAATACTTATTATTTTGTGTAATAAGGATCATCCTCACTTGTGGGAGAACCAGGCTATGGACTTCTAATACAAACTGAGACAAGAGTTGATGTTTTGCTACAACTTTCGATTTTCAATATATCAATCTTTTGTTTCAAGTTTATGCATGTCATTTGTAGTTGATTATAGACTACTTTAGCTATCATAGTCTATTGCAGAATGATTTGAATTAATTAATGTCCCATCCATATCTAATTTTCTTTCATTACTTAAAAACTACAACAATTACTTTGTTCAGTTAATGAATGACAGATTTCTCTTCTTCATCAATTGAATTATTTTGTATAAGTCTTTGCATATGGGTTTATCTAACTGTGAAGATTTATAAATCATAAGATTGTTGTAAGTTTTTTATGTCTTGTTTGTCCTGTAATCATAATTGAAGAGAACTGCAACTTTCGTTTACGAGAAGCTCCTGGATAATTCGGTGCAGGTTTCCTCCCTCCGATCAGCTAACACAATCATCATACACAAGACAAATCTGGAGCATTTCTCCAGGTCAGTTTGTGATTTATTTTCGTTGGTTTGTTTAGTATAATATTAGTAGCTTAGTTATATATATGTTTAGTTATATTTGTAGTTAGAATTAGTATATTAGTTGCGTAGTTTAGTTAGTTTTTTTTTTATTTCTATTCGTAAAATTATAAATCAACAAAAAATATCTCTCTCTGTCTTAGGGAAGAATGCAAATGAGTTTTTCAGGTTTTATTCAAATCTGTAAATTGTAGATATTGTACATTTTGTGAATATGATTTATTTCTGTTAGTAGTTAGATAGTTAATTAGTTAGAGTTAGTAAAGTATTAGTTAGTAGATTGTATATATAGAATAGTTAATTTTGTTTTAGTTTGTTTAATAGTTAGTTTTAGTTAGATTAGTTTATTAGTTTGTTTAATAGTTAGTTTCGGTTAGATTAGTTTATTAGTTAGTCTTATTTCTTTTTAGTTAGATTAGTTATTGTAGATTAGTTTTCTTTTTGTTTTCTTAGGACCTTAGATCGGCTAACGGAGCCGCTAAACCCGTCAGGGTGGTTCATTCCAAACGACTTGGGTTATTAGACAACCCCGGATTGGTTCCACTCTCTCAGTTGACGGACGGTCAATTTCGCCCGTCAAGAAATGGTGCTAGAAGGAGGGCCTGAATTTAATTAATGGAACGAGGTGGTCGCAAGACTCCTCCACCACGTAATCGCTCACCTATAGTGACTAGAATCCATTCAAACGATAATATTCCCCTTCAAACAACAACTACTTCAACCGACGATCCATAGATCACAGTTTAGCTAGCAACCCCTAATCCTACAGGTGGTGACATACAAGAGATTGTCCGTCAATCTGTTATAAAAACACATAGTTACTTAGCCCGTTTGAGGCAACCAAACCGTCCGTGGGGCCAACCTTTGGATTTCTCTGATATCAGAGAACAATTAGGTGACTCTAACCTCACTGTGAATTCTACAGATCCAATCTTAAATCCTACTGCAGGAGGATCTGGGATACCTCCTTCACCACCTCCATCATCTCCTTCCTCTTTCGGAGGAGATTCCTCTGACGAAGACAATTCCACTTCTCATCCTTCCACACCTACTACCCCGATGGAAAATCAGAACAACCCTGCTAGACCTTGGCTTGATCAGGATTTTGTAGCCGTACCTGGAGCTCAACATCCTTTACCTAAACATCTACAGAAATGGCTTCCCAAGTTTGACCCTGACTCAAAATAGATCGCTGAAGATCAAATTAAAAAGTTTATGTTAGCCATAAGACTCCGCAATGTCGAACATGAAGACGTTGTCTGTAGGTTGTTCCCTTATACTTTCGAGGGTAATGCATCCACATGGTACTTTTCCCAGTAACCCCATACCATCGTGTCTTGGGAAAAGTTTGAGTCATGCTTTTTGGAAAAGTTCGGAGACGGTAAACCTCCGAAAATCCTAGTCATGGACCTTTCTAGCTTAAGAATGAACCCAAAAGAAAAATCTAAAGACTTTAATCAAAGATTCTTAACACTTAAAAACTGAATCCCTACCGATTCCATGCCTGCTGAGAGTCTTATAATATCTTACTACACTAAATCTTTGCATCAGAGTATAGCTATTTGGGTTAAACGATCTAAGAAAGCCACGTTGTTAGAAGCCTTCGAGGAGACCAGCCAGATTGAAAAAGACATACTTAGTTTGAAAGACTCTACTAGCAACGAAACAGAGACTAGTTCTTCTTCCAAAAAGAAGATCGAAATCCTCCCCAGACCCACTCAAAGTAAAACACAACCTGGAAACTCGGATTTAGAAAAATTAACTAAAGTTGTTCAAAAAATGTCAAATCAAGTTATAGACTTAAAAAGGACGATCGAAGAAGATTCCTTGAGAAAAGGGCCCTACAAACCCCTGTTCCTGAGGCCTTTTCCTACCAACCGACCTAATCCAACCATATAAGGCCTAAATCTAGAAAGTTTGCAATGCGCCCTTCAAACAATTCTAGAAGCCCAAGATAACTTGATGCCTCTTGAGATCCCTGAGGAGGTAGTTGAACACGAGACAGTTCAAGAAGAAGAGTCTTCTCCAAACATTTTTGGACACTTCTCGGATAGCATTTGTCAAGCTAACTTCGAGACAGTACACCCCTACAATACCAGGAGTAAGATGACAAAAAAAGCTTCTTCTGAAAACACTACAACTTCGCCTCCAAAGCAATCTAAATCAGCTGAGACTAAACAGAGTAATGTGAAACCCAACTTAGATTATGATGTAGTTGAAGATATTAAAAAGTTAAGGGCTAACATTTCTATTTATGAGTTATTGAAGTTTCCATTTCTGCTACAAAAAATGTTACAAAATATCTCAGAGAATGGAAAAAATGGTAATTCTAATGGTAACAAGGTTGTGCAGAACAAAGTCCCTCAGAAGACTTCCACTAAAAACAATCCTGATCCTCAAGATAAAGGAAGACTTCCTGTAAGTAATGTAAATAATGTAAATAATGCAGATAAAGTAGCTTTAGAAACTGCGAGTAAAAAGCCACAAGCTACTACTCTTAGTACTTGCAAAAATGTACCTCATTTCCTATTAACTTTCAAGATCTTTAATAGAAACATGCACAATTGTATGGTAGACTCAGGAGCATCATCCAATGTGATGCCTTGGTCAGTTTGCCAAAAAATTAACGCTGAAGTTGAACCCTCGACTTTAAAAATCATACAACTTGATCGGACAAATGTTAAAGTTATAGGTGAACTGAAGAATGTGCTTATTAGATTATTGTCTAACCCCAAGGTTCATCAAGTTATTGATATAATTGTTGTGGATATTCCAGAAGTGTATGGTCTATTTTTAAGCAGGGACTGGTCGGAGCAGCTACACGGTTATTTTGCAACAGATTGGTCTCATCTATGGCTTCTTGAGAATGGAAAGCCTAATAAAATCAAAGTGAATCGTGAGCGCTACCTTAAGTTCACAGTCACAGATTTGAACGATCCCAACAAACCATTTACACCTTCTGCTGATTCACCCGAAGTACAAGGGATGGACACCTTCTTCGACAATTTCATGGCCGAGGCTTCACCTATCACCAATCCAGAACAACAGTCCGAGATTGTAGCACATATGCAGTCAACAGCTTCTATGCAAGGGTCTCATGTGCCCGATGGAAATCAAATTTGGTCTCTGTATTTCGATGGGTCAAAGTCCAAAGAAGGAGCTGGAGCAGGTTGCGTCATTATCGATCCAACAGGTAACAAAACATTGATAGCATGTAGGTTGGAATTTGAATGTACTAACACTACTGCAGAATATGAGGCTTTACTGCAAGGTCTCAGAAAAGCTTCGGATATGAACATTTGAAATTTAACCGTCTTTGGCGACTCTGAAATAGTGGTTAGACAGGTAAGATTCTATCCACTGTCTTTCCTCGCATCTCAAAAGCTACCAGTCTGAGGTATGGAATTTAATGAATAAATTTTCCGCTTTCAATATAAATTCTATTCCTAGATTGAATAATTTTGAAGAAGATTTATTAGCTAATGTAGCTTCTAAAATTCTTCCTACAGAAGGCTTGTCCCCAGACGCATTCTCCGTTGATCTATTGTTTCGGCCATCCGTTCTCGACAACATCACGAATTGGAGAGTATTTGACGATGATCAACAAATTATTAACTTTCTGCACATGGAAGAAACTTTTCAAGGCGCGGTGATAGACGAACGCACGCACGATGACAATTTGCGCGATTTCACGGTAATACTTGATCCAAGAACTCCTAAATCTTCATTCGGATATGGTAAACTCGATCCCTAAATCTGTAGTTAGATTAGAGAAGTTTTATGATCTTCAAGATAAATTTAAAAAGACGGTCAATTGTAAAACCATTAGTTCATCGTTATCTTATGAAAAGGTGAACTTAGGGACTAATGAAAATCCTCAGTGCATTAATCTAGGGTTGGGGTGTTCTTGACAAGAAAAATATGCATTTATTAAATTGTTCAAAGAATTTAAAGATGTCTTTGCATGGACGTATGATGACCTTAAAACTTTCAACCCTAATATCATACAACATGCCATTCCGATGAAGCCCCAAACCTTACCCTTTCAACAAAAACTAAGGAAAATGCACCCCAAGCTCGAACCGACTGTTCAAAAAGAATTGAATAAGCTCCTAAATGCTAAGATAATTTTTCCTGTTAGATACACTCAGTGGGTTTCTAACCTTGTCCCAGTCCGGAAGAAAAGTGGGGAAATCCGACTCTGCATCGATTTCCGAAACCTTAATAGAGCGTCTGATAAAGACAACTATCTCGTCCTGCCCATGGAACAGATCCTTCAATAGGTATCTAGTTCTGAGAGGCTATCCTTACTGGATGGTTTCTCGGGGTACAACCAAGTCCTGGTGTCTCCGCCGGACCAACTTAAAACTACCTTCCGTACCCCGTGGGGCACTTATGCTTATCACACAATGCCTTTTGGATTGATTAATGCTGGAGCCACATTTCAGAGAGCAATGGACATTGCTTTCCGAGGCTTAATCAATCAGTCCATCGTAGTTTACTTAGATGATGTGACTATATTCTCTAAAAACAAAAACGATCATCTAGCTCACTTACGAGCCGTTCTACAACGATGTCGTAAATACGACATCTCTTTGAATCCTAAAAAATCCATCTTTGCAGTAGAATAGGGTAAACTCTTAGGATTCATTGTGTCTAGTGAAGGGATGATTATTGACCTCGAAAGGACTCAATTCATCGCAAAACTTCCCCCTCCTACATCCAAAAAATCTATGCAGTCTTTCTTAGGCCATATTAACTTTGTGAGAATATTTGTCCCCAGCTTCTCCGAAATGGTCAGACCCTTGCAGAAATTGATTAAGAAAGACACCCAATATCACTGGGGACCCCTAGAAAACCAAGATTTTAATGCAATAAAGAAGGCCATAATAGACGTTCCGTCTCTCATGAGCCTAGATTTTTTTCAAGACTTTACACTCTACACTTTTACTTCTGACTGTTCCTATGCCGACGTCCTAACCCAAAAGAATGCTGAAAAAAATGAAGTACCCATTGCCTTTATGAACTCTTATTTCAAAGGTGCTGAACTTAATTACCCAGCGGTAGATCGGCAAGCCTACGTTTTTTTCAAATCAGTCAAGCACTTTCGGTTCTATCTTTTGAAGTCAAGGATGAAAGTCATTGTCCCCTACCCAGCCGTGAGGAACCTGTTAGTGCAGAAGTAACTAGGAGAAAAGAGAGCCAACTAGGTCACCTCCTTATAGGAGTATGACTTAGAAATTACCCCATCTCAGATAGTGAGAGGCCAATGGTTATGCAAGTTAGTTTTTGATTTAGCAGCAGGACAACAAGAAGAAGGCGATACGTCAAACCTAGGGCAAAGCGATCAAAGTTTAAACTATTGCGCACAAAACTCTGTCAGTCCTTGGTATGACGATATAAGATTCTGTCTTGAACATGGGTCAACCCCCCGTCACCTAGACCCCGCTAAAAGAAGAGCATTGATATTAAAGTCTGCCTCCTTTCACCTGATTAATGGTATCCTTTTTCGTCAGAGTTTCGACGATGTACTGATGCGCTGTCTTGAAAAAGATGAAGCGGAAAAAGTCTTGCTCGAGTTGCATGCAGGAAAAGCTGGCGGTCATTTTGGTGGTGAAACCACTGCCCATAAGGTTTTAAGATCCATTTATTACTGGCCTGCTCTTTTTAGAGACGCCCATGCCTTGTGTCGTAAATGTATCATTTGTCAGAAAGCATCAGGGTGGTTACAAAAACCAACCTTTCCTTTGCAACCCATTTCAGTAGACTCTCCTTTTCAGCAGTGGGGCCTTGATATCATAGGTCCAATCAACCCCCCATCCTCACAACAACACAAGTTTATTGTCATAGCCACAAATTACTTTACCCGATGGTCTGAAGCCGCTGCGTTAAGAACTGTCAACACCAGTCAGGTAATTGCCTTTCTAAATTCGAATATTATCACTCGTTTCAGTATCCCTGACTGTTTAGTATTCGATAATGCTTCTTACTTTTCCTCTCTTGAAATGAGCGAGTTCGCTTTGGAAAAAGGAATTAAGATGAATTATTCTGCTAGCTATTACCCCCAGGGCAATGGATTGGCAGAATCAACAAACAAGAACTTGATTAAAATCATCAAGAGAACAGTGGTTGAAAATCACAAGAATTGGCACAATGCATTGTTGAACGCGCTGTGGGCGGATAGGGTGACACCAAAGTCTACTGTAGGTAACTCCCCCTTATTTCTCATTTATGGCAAAGAATCATTTCTTCCACCTCACATTCTTCTTCCTTCACTTCAACTATCGCAAAAAATACAAGAAGAAGATTGTCCCCCTTTAGAAAACCGAATTAATGCTTTGATGAAGCTAGAAGAGGTAAGAGCCCAACCTAAATGTAAGTTTGATCAACATCAGCTTTTGGTTAAAATTTGGTTCGATTCTAACTCTGCTTCTGATAGGAATTTTGAAGTAGGCGACCTCGTCTTAAAATGGAACAAACCGCATGAGGGAAAGGGAGAGCACACAAAATTTCAAAACTTATGGCTTGGACCATTTTTAATTGCTGAAAAGTTGGGTCCTAGTTCTTTTCGATTGCAGAATCTTGAAGGACGGATTGACACCTATTCGGTGAATGGCCAAGCCCTGAAAAGATACTTTGCTTGATGACAACCCTTGTATATTATGTACATATTTTGCTTTTGTTTGCTTTTTCGTTTGATTTTTGTTTTTGATTTTTCTTTGAATTTATCAGCTTGTGTTTTTGGAAAATACACATACCTGTGTATCGAGCTATTCAGATAAAGAAAACAAAAAATTCCTTCGCTGAAATAACTTTTGAGAAATTTGTGCAAACATCAATAGTATATTGCTGAAGTTTATATCTGTTGTTTGAAAGAAGTTGACTGATTTCGATCTTTGAGTAAATCTTGTCATGATAATCTATTATCTTTTTACGCTGTCCCTATTCCTTAAGGGAATGACTTAAAGGATGTCTCCTTGTCTTAGGAAGTTGTTTTTATAAATAAAACATCTCTGGATCTAAATAAAGGACAGTTCTAAAAAATT
>JZKD02S1595922.1:570591-609373 GCA_000966675.3 Picea glauca
AAAAAAAAAAAAAAATGATAAAATATCATGATTTTCAGTGTCACCCCGCTCAACTATATATATTTGAAAAAACAAAACAATAGAGTTGTAGAAAGTGCTTGTAAACCCGCTGGGATACTGAACAGGTTTGCTGGCATCGGGTAAATGCATGCATGACTCCAAGGCAACTTCGCCGAGGTACTGAACAAGCCCGCTGGCAGCGAAGCAATGTCGGGTATATGAAAATTTGTAAATAAGAAATCTCTTTAATGTCCTTTATTCTGATCTAGAACTTCTTGGCAAGATATAGATGTCAGAGTGGGTTAAATGGAAACCCTGTCGAGGCTATGGACACCTGCTGGCAGCAGTGGCTATGCCAACAGTATTGGATATTTTATCTTTAATATCGCGATTCGATGGTCTTAAGACTATTATCAGTTTTCATCTTTTAAAACATTGCTAGAATAGTTGGTTAATGATGATGTTTATACGATTTTCTGGTTGTTATTTTTGAGTTGGAATTATCTTTGTTGTCCTAATATGAATTTGTTCCTTTTGGCAAAGATAACTGCTTCTACCAGTGTGTCACCATTGTTGGCAGCCAATTCACATTTTTTCACTGTCTTATAAGCTGCCTAAACCAATGTTTTTCAAACATCAATTTTCGTCGCAATTTTTAAATAAACGACACTTTCATTTTTTGCAACATTTGCACATTTACCTTCGCTCTTGTTTTCACGACTGTAAGCGTGAAAACTTGGTCTTTCGAAGTCGCATTAAAATCATTATTGAATTTTTGTTATATGCGCATTGTGCTTACCTTTTACTTATCATCATGCAGTTGGCAAGACCTTTTGATCTGTACTCATGCTTCGATTGATTGTGTAATTTTGTTTCATTGGGTTTGCGATGCATTGGCATTTGGATTTATTTGTTCTTTGATCTTCTTGACCATTGGTTTCATGAAAATATATAGGTGTTATGGTTAAACCCTTGATATATTTCATTTGATATAACACCTAGTTTCAAAATGCATTGGTACCTCACTTAAAATCTTGATATAAATTGATACATCGCATGTCACATAGTCAAAACGTTGGTATTGGTTTCGATTTGTAAGTTTGGTTTAAAACTATGGCATAACGTTCCATTACCCGCGTTGGTTTAGACACTTACCATTGGTTTCATTGATTGGGCAAGTAACATAATTTTTGAACTATACTATAATGGGTTGAACAACTATAAGCGTCGACGGTTGTATCTTGGCAATAACTATTCTGCATGGCAGAAATAGCTCCACCACCTTCACACGCTACCATTAATGTCTATCCCTTATCCCTATTTCACCTTTGTTAGCTCGGGTAACCCTTCATGCACTCTGATCCTATGTATGCTATGACCCAAACACTGGCTTGTTCACTGTGTTCTCGGATCCATGGCACCGGTGGTGCGAATCGAGTCGAACGGTAGCCAAGTCTTGCTATTGTTCGACAATGCCCGAAAAGACTTGGAGGATAACGGTTGGCTCACCTTCGTGCAAATGTTTGAGGGTTTTAATCTAGTTGTGGCACATCAATTCACCCTGACTTTTGATGATTGTAGAGCCAAGGTGGGCGACATTCAGTTGGAAATCAATGAGGAATTTATTAGTTCTTCTACAGGGTTACCTGCCACGGGCCAACGTTGGTTCAAAAATTTGAAAGTGGAAGAGGTTCCATGGCCACTTCTGTTCGTCTCGCGAAAGGTCACATCTTGTGACAAAGGTATGCCCATATCCATGCTTAAACCATGATGGCATGACCTTTTGATAGTAGTTAAATAATTCATGACCTGTGAGGGTCGATATGGACTCGTTTTTCTCTACCACCTGCGTTTTTTAATGAATTTTATAGGGTATCCATTGAATATGCCTTTCTACTTCTAGCGTAGCCTATATAAAATGTCGAAAAGGTTTAAAAGGGAGAAGGCTGACAGTAGCCTGTTCCACCATGGAATAATTAGACTTATCATTGTTCATCACTTAAGTCTCCACAGTGATAGCTGGTGAGAGTTTATCGCTTGAAATGGTTTTGATGATACAGACCCTGTCCAAATTGACAAGCCTGTGATTAATGAAGCCAAGGTCGAGCCACCCGTGCCCTTCCATGTCCTACTGCCTTCTCCTAAACCCTTGGCCGACCCTGATGTTAACTTACCCGATGCTATAACTGAGAAGGTTGAGACTATTAAAAATCCTGTAAGAAAAAAGGCCAAGGCAAACCCTACTATTGATGCCAAGGGTAAAAAGAACGCTCGGTTGATTGCGAGAATGTCTAGGAATAAACCTAAACCCACTGCTGAGCAGAAGCCCATAGTACTTAGTGAGGATTCAGACTCTGAAATAGAACGTTTCCTATCCAGTGAGTACCCTTACTCACAGGGTCTGTGCTCCAAGCCGCCTTATGACTTCGTGTCGAATCTTCCCCCTTGCCTAAAGAATAATCCTAGCTACCCTGGGATCAAACTACCTAACGAAACCCTCGGCAATTTAACCAAACCCTCACCTGCACTTTCGAAGCCAACACAGTCATCCTATGACCAATGTGATTTGTGGTTGGAACGATATTATATAGACATTCCCCTACTTCAATAAAAAATCCAATCGCTGGAAAGTCAAGTTGCAGTGTTGACCAGCCAAAGGGACAAGCTTCAAGCAACTGATAGGAAGCAGAAAACAACTGGCTCCATCGTTTTCAAGAATGTTGAATCGGCCACAGTCGTTGTCAATTCCAAATTTTCATGATCAAGTCGTCTGCTCGTCATACAGGTATGAATTTTGATATCATTTTAGTTTTGTGAATGACCAAGATTAATATAATGATTTGAGTTTGGTTTTCGAATAGTTCTGTCTATCTTTTGAAATGGCTCTGTCATAGTGTTGCTCATCCTGTACATTGTTTTCGCTTTGCTAAAAATAAATGAAGTTTTGATTTGGAAACAAGATTTTCTCATTCCCAGTTTAGCCACTGATAGATTTTTATCGAATTTGATTGATTTTTGATTGGATTTGATTTGATCGTTTGTCTGATTGAGTTAACGAAATTGATTGTTTTCTTTCGATTGGATTTGTTTGTATCCAATTTGAACATGAAGTTTTTCATACTAGATTTAGAATGCGATCATGTTTTGATTTTATTTCTTTTTGGTTAGTTTGTATGTTGTGATTGTCGAATGATTTCATGAGTTTGGTTGTTACGATCTTTTAATATGCTGTGTCATATTAATTTCTAAATCGGGAATACAACTCTGTTCGATTTCGATTTGGAAAGAACAACTCTGTTTTTATGGAAACAATACTCTCATTTAAGCCTGTATGAATGATATTCACGCCCGAATCATGGAATGGTTTTGATCCACGATAACTGTGTTAAACCCCAGATGTTTGATTTGCTTGATTGGATTGTTGTGTATCTTCAGTTAGTTCGATCATTTTCATGAGTTGGATTCGTATCATAGATGTTGCTCTATTTGATTTTAATTGGCAAAACGAATTGGTCGACATATGTTATCTCTATCAAATCCAGTTATAATTTGTTTGAAAGGGATGATTTCGATTAAGGTCAATCAATTTTGTTTGCCCCAAATAGCAATAACAAATGATTGCACTAATCCTACAGATCATGTTATCAATTGAGTGATGTCATTACGATTTCGTTTGTGGTAATTTACGCGCCAGTTTTGGTTTAATTCGCTCATGGCATGAATCGTTTGTTATGTCAATATAGTTATAACGATTTGAAAATGATCTTGTTTGGATTCAATCATATCTCATGTTGATGACGAAGCATAACAATTTCTTGCAATTTGTTTTAATCGATTTCAGTTTGATATGAAACGATTTCATAACTATTTGATTATGATTCTGTTCACCTGACTTTTGGCAACAAACGAAATAGAGTATATGCTTCTCTGTAGTCATTTGATTTTGGTTTTATTTTGATCTCAAATTAGTTTAACAATCTCGATTTGAATGATTCGTTTGTCTTTCAGTTAGCTATTAGATACTTGTTAATAGTTGAATTTAATTCTTTAAAAGATTTGAATTGATTTTTATGCTGATTCTGTGTCTTAATTAGACCAGCTACAGAATCGCAAGATTCTGTATCTAGTCTATAGAATTAGATTTTTTTCATTTTCTTTAACAAAATATCTGCCTAACTTGTCCATTTTTGACCCTTTTTAGTTACATCCAAATTGCATTGGACATACTGGACAGTCTAGGAGATATTTGTGTGATTTAGTTTTGTTTTAGGTTCCCAGTTTAGTCAGACTTGGGATATCTACCCAGATTTTATGTAAACAATTTTGATAACTTCCACAGGGATGTTTTACCCTGTGGAAGGTCTTTAAATACTTATTATTTTGTGTAATAAGGATCATCCTCACTTGTGGGAGAACCAGGCTATGGACTTCTAATACAAACTGAGACAGGAGTTGATGTTTTGCTACAACTTTCGCTTTTCAATATATCAATCTTTTGTTTCAAGTTTATGCATGTCATTTGCAGTTGATTATAGACTACTTTAGCTATCATAGTCTATTGCAGAATTATATGAATTAATTAATGTCCCATCCATATCTGATTTTCTTTCATTACTTAAAAACTACAGCAATTACTTTGTTCAGTTAATGAATGAAAGATTTCTCTTCTTCATCAATTGAATTATTTTGTATAAGTCTTTGCATACAGGTTTATCTAACTGTGAAGATTTATAAATCATAAGGTTGTTGTAAGTTTTTTATGTCTTGTTTTTCCTGTAATCATAATTGAAGAGCACTGCAACTATCGTTTACGAGAAGCTCTTGGATAATTCGGTGCGGGTTTCCTCCCTCTGACCAACTAAGACAATCATCATACACAGGACAAATCTGGAGCATTTCTCCAGGTCAGTTTGTGATTTATTTTCATTAGTTTGTTTAGTATAATATTAGTAGTTTAGTTATATATATGTTTAGTTAGATTTGTAGTTAGAATTAGTATATTAGTTGCTTAGTTTAGTTATTTTTTGTTTTATTTCTGTTCGTAAAATTATAAAATCAACAAAAAAGATCTCTCTCTGTCTTAGGGCAGAATGCAAATGAGTTTTTCAGGTTTTATTCAAATCTATAAATTGTAGATATTGTACATTTTGTGAATATGATTTATTTATGTTAGTAGTTAGATAGTTAATTAGTTAGAGTTAGTATAGTATTAGTTAGTAGATTGTATATATAGAATAGTTAATTTTGTTTTAGTTTGTTTAATAGTTAGTTTTAGTTAGATTAGTTTATTTGTTTGTTTAATAGTTAGTTTTAGTTAGATTAGTTTATTAGTTAGTTTTATTTCTTTTTAGTTAGATTAGTTATTGTAGATTAGTTTTCTTTTTGTTTTCTTAGGACCTTAGATCGGCTAATGGAGTCGCTAAACCCGTCAGGGTGGTTCATTCCAAACGACTTGGGTTATTAGACAACCCCGGACCGGTTCCACTCTCTCAGTTGATGGACGGTCAATTTCGCCCGTCAACACTTCCTTAACTTTAACAACAAGAGACTAGCATTTTCATCAAACTTGTCTTTAGTCTCATATGCCTAGTTTTGGATTAGTCAACAACCCTAACTTGAAGTAATCATAACTTTGTACCTGTAATGAATAAAGATCCGAAACTGATACAAAATGTTATTCAATGTGTTTTATGCAATTCCTCCAAGTGTCAATACTTGGAACCTCTCATAAAAGGAGTTATAGGAAAAATGGCATACCTTTCTCAGTTCTGGCTTATTCTAGAGAGTGACCTTGTAGAGCGTGCCCCGCATGGAATTTTTTCTGAATTGATCTGAAACTATTACACAGAATAATACCAACTTTACCCTAACCAAAAAATGTTGGCTCAATTAATTTGGATATGTTATGAATAAGTTACAACATTTTTACTCGAAACACCTTTTTTTGACTAGTTTCAGGACTATCCACAAACCCTATTTTCCACGGAGTGTAACTCCCAAAATACAATGACCCACAAGATGAATATTTTACCACATATACTTGGATATGTTTTGTCAATGGAATAGAAATTTCACTATCTGAATCATTATATAAAAAATGTTATAGCAAAAATGGTGAGATGACCTGTAAATAACATACCTTAGAAAGCACCATCAAAAGAATTTATCCGTCCTTGCATTTCGGCCTTCTTTTCTTCACCTTCACTCAAAATTTTGGTTTAGATATCCTTGGTTACCTCAGACACCTATGGATATTCAATATTATCAAGTGTATGTTAAATGAGAGAGCCTTTCCTCTTATTTATACTCTCCAAGTAGCTTCCTTAAGAACATCTTCTAGGTCACTTGGCCGACTTTCCTTATTTTAGGGTTATCCCACTTCTAATTTCTCCATTAAAATTATTATTGAAATAATTTATTTTGTATTCAATTTGAATTATAATACACTCATCACTTCACTTTATTATTTATCCTTTAAAAATATCTTAAACCACTTTGACTACTTTGACCTTTTGGGGCTTCTAGATTACATATGAGGGTCCTCCAACTTCGTAAGGCAATAACTCTCAAACCGTGAGGAGTTATGTGACGTTCCACATACCACCAGAAATGGCATGACATGTACTATCCATATAGAATAGTATTATCTACAAATATACTATAACTCATACTATTAACCATAAAACAAACTTGGGTCCATGACACAAACTTGGGGTCTCCAACTTCTCATGGCCATAACTCTCTAACCGTGAGGAGTTATGTTACATTCCACATACCACCGGAAATGGAATGAAAAGAAATATCCATTTAGAATAGTTTCCCTGACAAATTCATTGTCCTTCATCTCATTATTCCACAATTAAGCATGGGTTCTCTTGCTCCACAAAGCGTCTTCCCATGAGGGCTTTCACCATAAGGGGACCACTTTGGAGTTCATCCATATTTACTTCTTATTAACCATGAAAAACCAATAATGATTCATATTTACAAAAAAAACTATTGGGTCCATTAATCAAACCTTTGTGCTACGGGGATTTCTTCAAGGGTTGACATCAATGACAACCAACCTTAATCAACAATCTCCCCCTTTGGCATTGATGGCAACACTCTGATGCAATAATGAAATCATATCACTCATGTTCCCCCTGGAACCATGCCTCTGTCCTCTACATCTGAAAAATCTGCTCCCCCTGTAACCATGCCTCTATCCTCTACATATGATAAATCTCTCCCCCTTTGTCATCAATGGAAAAGGTATGTTTCCATCTGGGGCTGCTCCCCCTGATTGAACCTTCCTCTTATGGTGCTTCCTTGTGTTCATGTAAGACATATAAGATAAGCATTCAAAAAGAATTCATTTTGGAGTAGAAATAACTCCAAGTATTTGGCAAAGATATTCAAAGGCTTCCTATGGAAGCGGTTTTGTAAAGATCTCTGCCACTTGTTCTTTTGTGCCCACATACTCAACTCTGATGTTCTTTTCTGCAACTTGTTCCCATAGAAAGTGATACTTGATTGGAATGTGCTTTGTCTTGGAGTGCATCACTGGGTTTTTTGAGATAATGATGGCACTTGTATTATTACAATATATTGGAATGGGCTCATCATACTCAACCTCTATATCTGTCAAAGTTTGTTTCATCCAAAGAACCTGTGTACAACATGTTGCTGCTGCAATATACTCTGCCTCGACTGTAGATAGAGATACTGATGATTGTTTCTTGCTTAGCCATGATACTAACCACTCACCTAAGTAGGAAATCCCTCCACTAGTGTTTCGTTGGTCATAAATACAACCTGCCCAATCTACATATGTGTAGGCAATACGTGATAGATATTTTCCTTTTAGATACCATAATCCAAACTTGATTCAGATTATTTTCGGCACGAAATGAGATCGGAGATATAATAAATAAATGCACAAAGATATCGTAGATATTCAATAATATAACATAAATGTATCAGAGATGCAACCATAAACACAGATATACAGTAATACATGATTTGTATTAATGAAAGAAATGTACAGAGACTGTAAAAATACAAAGTGAAAGACTCGCTAGAATCGTGGCAGCTTATCTCTGAGAACAGATGTGATGGCTACTTGCATTGGAAAGAATATGATTACAATGAGGATATGAACACCTTTTTACAGTAAATGGGAATGCCAAAATTCATAGACATCCAAAAATCTAACCCTAGGAGATGAAGCGCCAAAAGTCATGTGGGCCTCGTTTGGGTAAGCTAGTACATCAACTTCCCGGGGTCGTAACTTTTGCATACGATCTCCATTTTAGGCGTATGATAGCTCATTGGAAAGGTATCATCGAGGAGATTCATTTTGGGGGATAAATCATGCCTTTGGATATCATTAAGAACCTATATCTAAAAAAACCTTCATTTAGGCCCTCAAAATGGCCTCGAAAGTTAAAACCTACTAAAAATAGTAAATTGCCAAAATTGCTAGAAAGTTGTTTTGAGCCAGTTGGAAAAGGTGGGTGGAAATATCCACCTATATCAATCCCCCCTCCTTAAGAAGCAATGGTCTCATTTGCATTGATTTCCCAGGGGAGAAGGAAAAACGTTTGTTGAATCTACATCTTGGTGAGTTGCTTGTCTTGCTGGAGACATTGTGGTGCTCAGTTTGTGGAAGTATATCATGAACCTGTTGAGGTTGAGGCTATTCAACAAGTCGATATACATGAGAGGATGGTGTGCAGAAGGAATCTTTGTGCTTTGTTGCAACCTTGTCGACTTGCTTCTGTTGGATAGAAGGTGCTTGGGGCAAGGCTGTAGTGGTTGCAGTGTCCTTTTGTTCTCCTTTTGAACAGATTGTGAAGAAGTTGAATTTTTCAGTATGAGATACTACCTTGCGACACTTTTTAGGTGGAATAGTAGTTAGAACTACCTGTGGTATTCTGTAGAGATGACCCCCCAAATTAACAATGAAACTATGGGGTCGAGACTCATAAACACCATGGCGTCTCCACATATATGGTTGGCCCAAGAGCACATCACAAACATCCAGTGGGGCAACATCACATAATACCTCATCCTTAAAGGGTTGGATGTCGTATGATAATCGACACTGTTGGCTGACATGAAGATCTCATCCTTGGAAAAGCCACCCAATGTTGTATGGATGTGGGTGTGGTGTTGTCGACAATCCCAACTGTTTGACGACCTCTGCTGAGATGAGGTTCTTCTGGCTTCCGCTATAAACAATAAAATGCAGTGGGGTCCCCTTCACCCACATCTGTGAATGAAAAAGGTGCTCCCCCTCTTCACGATCTATCGGTTCTTTTGGTTGAATTGTCGCAGTCATGACAATAGCAGTGGGGTCTATGTCAATGATCTTTCCTTTACCAGTATTTTCAGACTCAAATTATGAATCAGGGTTCGGCTCCTTGTCTTTGATCTCGGCCACCAATGACTATTTTGAGCGACCTTCATTGGTTTTGTGCCAAGGGATTTTGTGGAAATCACACTATTTTCAAGTGTCCTTCTTTGTCTTCCCGTGACCCTTCTTTTCCTATGTCTTGGACTAGTTTTCAAGGGTCTGTTTGTTAGGGCCATCTTTGTCATACTTTGGTTGTTGCAGATTTGTAGACCCGAACTCCTATTTGTTCTGGTGCTTAAATTTCTGTTGAATTTTAACAGCATATCGATAAGCAACACTGAGTGATGAGATGTCCAGAAAATCCATTTCAGTCTGGATGTATCTGTGTAGAGCCCCACAGTATTTCAGAACCAAATGTCACTCAGAGTCTTTGATACCCATCTTGGTGTGCAAGGTATGGAATGTATTGGTGAACTCCGGAACTGCTTGGCCCCTCTCTTGCTGCAGTGTGGTTCATCTCATGTACTGGCCCTCATAGTTTCCAACAGGGTAATATTGTTATTTTACCGCATCCACAAAAAAATCCCAAGTGGAATCGACCCCATATATTCCAGACTCCTCTGTGGAACTTTTCTCCTAGTAAGCTTCCCACCAATGTTTGACATGAGGGAGAGATTTAAGGAGTGCGAAGGGGATCTTGTCTTTGTCGAAAAAATTGTGAACAAAGAAATAACCTTCTAGCAGAGTTAACCATTTTTCTAGGGCTTCTGTATCTATCTGTCCTTCAAATACAGGGATATCAAAGTTAACTTGTACCTTGAAAGGCGAGGTGCCTCAAAAGTGGACGCTTGATGAAGATGTGCCTGATGCTATCGGTAGGTGTTGAAGTATGTGGGAACAATTCTCCATCATTTCGTCCCTCTATCACGTGAGAGCTTGCTCAAGCAATAGATTGATAAGATCATCTTCTCTGTTGTTTTTCTTTTATTCCGCCATTGAGGGTTTCTTGGGTGTGCGAGAGTGATTGTCTTCAAGAGAGACAAGCTCGAGACCCAACTTTCTATACTCGAACCTCATCGAGGACATGCACTAAAAAAAACGATCAAGAACAGCTTGCTCTCATACCACTGATCCGGATTATTTTCGGCACGAAATGAGATCGGAGATATAATAAATAAATGCACAGAGATATCATATATATTCAATAATATAACAGAAATGTATCAGAGATGCAACCATAAACATAGATATACAGTAATACATGATTTCTATTAATGAAAGAAATGTACAGAGACTGTAAAAATACAGAGTGAAAGACTTGCTAGAAGGCCTTTTTACAATGAGGCTCTGAAGGCCTTTTTACAATAAACGGGAATGCAAAAATTCCTAGACATCCAAAAACCTAACCCTAGGAGATGAAGCGCCAAAATTCATGTGGGCCCTGTTTGGGTAAGTTAGTACATCAACTTCCTGGGGTCGTAACTTTTGCATACAATCTCTATTTTAGGCGTATGATAACTCGTTGGAAAGGTATCAATGAGGAGATTTATTTTGGGGGATCAATCATGCCTTCAGTTATAATTGAGAACCTCAATCTCAAAAAACCTTCATTTAGGCCCTCAAAATGGCCCCGGAAGTTAAAACTTGCTAAAAATAGTAAATTGCCAAAATTGCCAGAAAGTTGTTTTGACCCAGTTGGAAAAGCTGGGTGGCCACCGATATCCACCTGTATCAAAACTTTTCTAAGGTTTCTCCGAGGAAATATTCCTCTTCTGCGTTTCTTCTGCTGTGGTTAGGGGATCCTTCAGCAATGTAACTTCTCCTTTTTCCTTCTTTTCTCCTTCTTCCCCTCCTTCCTCTTGGTTCTCTTTGTCTCCTCCTCCTCCTCCTATGGGTGAGTCAGGCATAGTTTTATCTGATGTGTTTTCCTTATCATCACTTTCTATGTCTTATACTTTGTCCTTTTTCTTATTTTTCTTGGCGCTGCTCTATCTATGATGTTCAACCTGGGTGACTAATGAGCTTCTGATGATATTGGGGTCAGAGAGTTCTGCATCCTCCACTAGTATAAGGAATTATTCTAGACATTCTTTAATGATCTCTTCCATGTATTCCTCAGTCAACTTATAGTAAGACTGTAGCTCCTCCTTAATTTCATCCCCATGTGCAGTGATGTAGATGAAGTATTGGTCTGCGCAGAAATTTGCTAGTGGCCTATATCGATGGAGTGTATTCGGGGTCATCCATGGAAAGGATTCAATGGCACACTTTAGTTATAGGTAATAAGTATGGAAGACAACATTCGACTTCCACTGCTTCAGCATATCGTTTGTACACCAAAATCTATTGAACCTCACGTCCAATGGTTCTGATGGATCGACTTCAGGGAATGTTTCTCCTTCCGACATTTACCAAGAAACAAATGCTATGAGCACCAGTAACCCACTGAAGTGGGATTCGTATCCTTGGTCCTACCCTTCGCGACAGTCCTTCTCCAACTCATTGACAAGGTAACTCACCCAGTTAATCTGCATTACTTCAACACACTTCCCTGCAAGGTCGAATACGAACCCTGTTGCTTGTGTCAACTCGTTCTTTCGGATGATATTTCTAGCGATAAGATGGAAATCTAGGCTCACTACACCATCCTAGATGGAGGCTACCTTGTAGCTTCTCTTTCCCTTCTCTACATCATCTTAGGCTTCCTTTATTTGTTGTGCCAGGGAGCGATCTGACATCTTCCCTAGGTAGAACTGGTGAGGATCCGGAACCTGCATGCTTAGTCCAATGATCAGGTGGATCAACATCGGATCCATAGTGACAGGCCTGTCAAGCCATAGATACCCTCCATGGTAGCATGATAGGAGAAATTTAATGCAAGCATTAACTTCGTGATGTCGGTCAAAGTGGGGGATCTTCATTATGTTCAAGATCGTGGAGTGCACGAGCTCCTTAATCCATGACTGGGGAACTATCTTGGGATTCTTCCCAATTGTCTTCATAAGGTACCTATGTAGTGTGAGCATCACATAGTTCTTTCGATCTCCGAGGTTAAAGTCATTGATCTTAAGAGCTAGGATCAATCCCAACTGGGGTCCAACTACACGTATCCCCTTCGAGAGGTACGTAGTGATGAGCATGTACTCAAATCCATGCGGGACACTATCATAGTTCATTGTGCTTGTCAAAGGTGAGATGTAGTTTGGCAATACCGACGGGATCTGCTTCACGTTAGCCAGATCATCACGGTGCTTGCTTCATTTCTTAGTAGTGTGTCCAGAACATCATCTAGTCGATGGGGATGCTTGCAATCCTCCAGCCGAGGATGACTGTATTCCTATAGACATGACTTTCTCAGTCATGAGATCCACGAGAATTTCCTCCACTGACTTCTCTATTGTTCTACGTTCGCCCGACATTCACACTTGTAATAAAATAAATCAGGTAGGAAAATGAAGAAGCAAGGTAATCAAATAAATGGCAAGGTCTAGACAACACAACGCAATATGCAATCAATTCTCTCTTAGCGCGAATATATCAGTTTTCAAAAAGTGGTCCCGATGCAACATTTGACGAGTTAAATAAGCAACGTCGTAAAATATTCCTTCAATGGGTATAAATACATCCATCAATGCGCATCCATCTGTTATGGCATGGTCTCAACGGTCCAACGACGATCATTCTATCAATAATTGTGTTTCTAGCCGTTTTGGAGCGTCATTATAATGGTAGGGATGCCTCCAATGGTCGTATAACTTCATTGTAGCAAAGTCCAATTCTGTGAGGTTCTTCTATTTCGGTGAGGTTAAAGTTCTACAAGCCTTTCTTCTGCGAAGTCTTTTCTAGGACTTCCCATATTTTTTCTAATTTTTCTTTCTTCTTACTAAGTTTTATGGCCTTCTTTCCTGTAATTATTGTCTCTGGATTCGTCTTTCCATTCTTATTATTTTCTTCCCTTAGTGTAGAACTTTTCACTGCTGAGGGTCTTTCGAAGGTTTCAAGGGTAATACCTCTTCTCTTACTATTTCTGGGGTGAATGCAGTTCTTTCCTATATGGACAAGTTCTTTAAACTTTCTTTTGTTCTTCTAGCTTCGATAGCTAGTTCTATGTCCCTCTATTTATTTGACTTATTCGCTTGTTCTTCTATTAGTCGCTTTGTTTTTCTACTCATGAAGTCCCTTAATTATTTCTTTTTTTGTTTTGTGGCTTCCTCCTCTGCTTTCATTCGGATATGATATTTCTTAATCCAGGTCTTTCCTAACAAAAGTGAAAAAGGAGTGTTGTTCTCAACAAACTTAATGACTTCAAATTCTTCTTCGGTTGATGTTCCATGGGCAATCATAGGTACATTAGTAACTCTTCCACATAGGGTTATCATCTTTCCTTTAAAAAAACCTATCTTTCCCAATGAAGGTACTATAGCAGGCTTTCCCAAAATTTCCCAAGTGCTTTTTGGCATAATATTCACCTATGTGTCCTCATCCAAGACACAGTCTATGTCGAAGTCTCTTATTCTTCTTTCTATGCGTTGCTTCTCTTTGAAGATCTCTGGTAAACTGATGTCTCTGTGATCATTCATTGTTTCTTTCAGTTGTAATAACATAGTCTATGATTCTTTCTAGTTTTCTAGCATATCCTCAATCCTTTGACCTCCTTCATAGTTTTCTTGTCTCATGTTCATCTTTTCAACTTTGGAAATCATTCTAGGGAAATAATCAACTCTTTGACCAATAGATTTACAACAAAGACAAATAGGACCTATAATGGGAATTCCTTAGAAATATGTCCCGGTGTTTTGCAATTATAACACAATGTCAATCCTCTCTTTCTTTTAAATGATCCCCAATCCTTCCTATACTGCGCACTGGGGTCATAGTGATGGACCTGCAGTATGCAACAAGTCTTTCTACGTTCCTGCATCCACTTGTTAGTCCAAAAATTCTTTCTATGCATAGGAATAACATATCTTTCGCTATCTCTATCAAATCTATTTAGATCGACTTGTTCGTATAGTTGTGCCCTAGTTTTCAGAATAGGACAAAATCGATCAAACATACTATTGACGGGAAAAATTGACCGCTCGTCAACTGGAGGAGTGAATCCGGTCCAGGGTTGTCTAAATAACCCAAGCCGTTTGGATTAATACACTCCGATGGGTTTAGCGGCTCTGTTGGCTGATCTAAGTCCTAGGAAAGTGAAGAAAAACTAAGCTAAAGAAACAAATCTAAGTGAAAAACAATTGCTGCAAACTATATACAGGTCTAATATATATTCATAGTTCGCTAATTAATATTAATGAAATAATAATCCTACTTATTAATGTACAGTGTATTGATATATTAAATCTCTGCTACCTATACAGTATTTACAGAATACAAATTTTGATCAAAATCTGCAAAATCATATATGGATTGTCTTATGACAGTGAAGCTAGTATTTTTGGACTTTTATAGTTAAAAAAAAAAAAAAAACGAAACAACAAATATCTAACTAAGCAATAAAAATAGTAATTTGTACTGTGTATATATCTTAAGCTACAGAGAATTCTCAAATTAATTAAACTATTAAAATAAAATAACAAACTAACCTGAAATCATCATCTCCTACTCATCCTGTGCATGGGCATCTGCATTCACTATTTGATGAGGCCAACCCACATCAAATTCTCCAATACATCGCATAAACACGAAGCAACAATGCTTCTAAATTGCTAACGACAGAACAGGTAAAGGATGTAGCGACAACAATTTTATAATTTACAAATGATTACATTGAGATAAATCCCACTACAAAGATTTGTATATAACTGTTCATTTAACAAAGAAGATTAACCTTCTGTTCATTAAATTAAAATAGGATAATTGCTATATGTAAAGTGAGATATATCAAATATGGAAAATATTTAAATCACATCACATCAACCTATAACAAATTTTGATATCTAAAGTAGTCAATAATTTGATTACAAATTGAAATGCACAAAAACTTGAACAAAAGTATGATAAATTGAAGCTAAAGCTGTACAAAAAATCCACTTTCATTCGATTCTGTATAATCATCAGTCCATAGTCTCTTCTCTCCCAGCAGTGATGGCTTGTTTACAAAAATAATAGGTATATAAAGGCCACAGGATGAAAACATTCCTTGTGGAAATTATCAAAACTGTTTGCAAAAAATATGGGAACAATCTCCCAAATTCCTATTCCTATCTAAGACTAACAGCCTAATCCAAAACTATGTAAAACAAATCATGTTGACAGATGCCACAATCGATCCAATTTCCTTTGAGATTCGTGTGTACCTGTAGATGCACAAAAATACACGATTTCAGATTGTGTTTAGTTGTAAAATCAACAAAAACTCAAATTTTATGACTGGCTACAGAATCTCACGATTCTGTAGCTAGTTATTATTTACAAACAGAATCGTATTTGTATCAATTCCATCATAACAGAAATAGATACGATAAGAAAACAAATCATTTATGCTAATTCAAAACAAACAAAATCATTCTAAAATCATTGTTGAAATACCATACCTTGGTTTCAGGGATACGATTCGATCAAGCTATTTTTGAGTTTATAATGGCAGTGGCTGCCTCTACATCTTTGAAAACCATAGAGCCTGTAGTCTTCTTCCTTTTATCATTAGCTAGAAATCTATCATTTTCTTTGGTTAACACAGTTACTTGGTCCTCCGAGGACTTGATTCGGGATTGCAGCAAAGGGACATTTGTATAATATCAGTGAAGCCAAGAGTTGCATTCATTGCACTGTGGTTGATCAGGCTATGTAATCACAGGTGAGGGATCTCCTAAATTACCAGCAGTTCCACTGTCGAGCTTGATCCCGAGGAAATTAGGGTCATCTCTAAGGCACAGTGGGAGGTTCGATACGTAGTCATAGGGATTCTCTGAACAAAGGCCGTGTGAGTATGGATACTCCTCGATTAGAAACCACTCGATTTCAGAATCAAAATCTTCACTCAATACAATTTGTTTCTAATCTGTGTTTTGTTTAGGCTTATTCCGAGCACACCTTGATACCCAGCACACAACCTTCTTACCCTTGAAATTGAAATCATTGTTACCCTTACCTTTTTTCCTTGAAGGCCTCTTAGTAGGCTTAGCACTGTCTTTTAAACATGAGTCAGGCATGGTGTCGGGTAGGTTATCATTCGGGTAGGTCGAGGGTTCAACAAAGGGTAAGAGTGTAGGAGGGGGCCCGACAGGCCCGACAAGGGTTTCAGTGACCACGGTTTTGTCCACTTGACCAATTTCAGGATTGGCAACGCAATTCCTCAACAAGAAAGCTTTCCAACAGTCTCCACTCAACCTCAAATGATGGACTATAACAATTTTAATTGAACAGTGGTGGAAGAGGGTGGAGTCGGCCTTCTCCCTATTGAATCGTTTAGCCATTTTATACAAACTGCGAAGGAGGAAATGTGGCATATTCAAAGGAAAATCTATGAAACTCATGAGCAACCGTACATGGTAAAGGAAAACTAAACCGTATCTACCCTCGCATGTAATGAATTTCTTAATAATGGCCAAAAAATCATGCCACCTAGACTTAAGAGTTGTAAATGACATACCTTTGTCACAACTATTGATTTTCCTTGAGGTAAATAGGAGCGGCCATGGTTCTTCATCAACCTTAGAATTTTTAAACCATTTATGCCCTTTGGTTGTTAGACCAGTGGCTGAGCTAAGGAAATCCTCGTTCAATTCGAGTTGGATGTCCCCAACTTTGGCCTTGCATCCATCGAATGTAAGTGCAAATTTTTGAGCGACTGCGAGGTTGAAACCCTCGAACTTATCAATAAAATCCCTCCACCCATTCCTCTCGAGGTCCTCTCGGGCGTTATCAAATAACAACAGAGCTTGAATGTCGTTGGGTTCGATTTGCACTAAAGGAGCCATAGAAGATAGCACACAGTCAACAGGGTAATCGGTGAGGGGTTTGACAGGGTAGACATAGAACCATTTTCCCACAGGTTTTCCCAAAACAAACAAAGTCAGCCCGCAATGCAAGGCAGAATGTTAATTCTTATGCGTGCGAGGGTGGTGGAGTAAATTGAAACGATGTTAAACTATCATGTCAGTTGTACAATGAACGACGCCTATTCAAATTATAACAATGCATATCCAAAAAATATTTTAACCAAATGAAATATCAAATAACCATTTGAAAACCATGGTGTTCATAACCAAAAATCGGTCCGAATGTTAAATAAACAATAGCATTTGTATGATTTGAAAGAAACCAATATATCGAACATTGCACCAACGATTCGACCCCAAAATTAATGTGTTCAATAAAACAATTACACCAAGAATTTGATCAAAGACACCAAAATATCATATAACCATTGCTAAATCGAAACCATATTGACAATGGCCAAATGCAAAGTGAGTGGAGGTTTGGTGTTTTTATAAATGTATGACCAGTAGTGAGTTGGAGGTAAAAGAGTTATGGCCACATAAACAAAACGATTTATAACAATCCAAAAGATGATTTTAACGCAATCAACCTAACTTCCAACTCAAGGTTTTCACACTTGCATTCGTGAAAATGAAAACGAAAAGCAGGTATACGAAAGCAAAAGATAATAGTGTCATTTTATTTTAAAAAAATGCGACGAGTAATGCAGGTTGAAAAACCCTTGTGTAGGTAGCTTGTTAGGAAAAGATAGAAATGACAATGGTTGCCAACAATGGCGACACACTGGTAGAAGCAATTATCTCTGCCAAACGAACAAATCTAGATTAGAATAATTAGAATAATTCTAACTCAAAAAAACTAGAAAATTGTTTAAACATCGTCATCAATCATAAAAATTTCAGCTGGTTATTTTAAAAGATGAAAACTGATAACCGTCTTAATAAAAGCGAGTCACGATATTAAGGATAAAATCTCCAATAGTATTGACAGAGCCACTACTGCCAGCAAGCATCCATAGCCTCGACAGGGTTTCCATTTAACCCACTCTGATATCCATATCCTACCAAGAAGTTCCAGGTCAGAATAAAGGACATTTTAAGGTCAAGACATTCCATATTTGTAAATTTTCATATACCCGACATTGCTTCACTGCCAGCGGGCTTGTTCAGTACCTCGACGAAGTTATCTTAGCGTCATGCATGCATTTACTCGCTGCCAGTAGACCTGTTCAGTATCCCGGCTGGTTTACAAGCACTTACCACAACTCTTTAATGATTTATTTGGTTTTTAAAGATATATAATTGAGCGGGGTGACGCTGAAAATTATGATATTTTGGACATACTTTAATAAATTATAGACCTTGAGAGATTTTTTTAACTATTCTCCATTAAGATCTAGAGATGGTTTGTTTACAAAACCGACCTTTGAAGGCAGGGACACATCTTTTGAGTTATGCCCTTAAGGAATAGGGATAGCGTAAGAAGAAAATGGATGATCGTGACATGCTTCAATTATAGATTGAAATCAATAAACTTCTTTCAAACAATAGGCTTTCCTTAACATGGCTGTAAATTTCGGAAGCATATCACAATTGATGTTTAGACAAACTTTCAACAGTCATTTTAGAGGAAATTTTTTTCTGTTCTCATAGTCTGAATAGTTAATGATGCATGTATATGTATTTCAAAAGTAAAAACTGATAAGCACAAGGGAGAAATCAAAACCACAATAGCAAAAGAAAATGAAAATCAAACAAAGGAAAAATATTTACACAGTGTACACAGGGTTGTCGTCAAGCGAAATACCTTTTTAGAGCTTGGAAATTCACCAGATAGGTGTCTAGCTGTCCCTCTAAACTCTATAATCTGAAAGAGCTGGGACCCAATTTCTCAGCAATTAAAAATAGTCCTAGCCATAAGTTCTAAAACTTCGTATGCTCTCCCTTTCCCTCATGTGGTTTGTCCCATTTCAGCACAAGGTCACCTACTTCAAATTTCTTGTCTAAGGCAGAGTTGGAATCAAAACAACTTTTAACCACAAGTTGATGCTGATCTAACTTTCGTTTTGCTTGAGCCCTTACCTCTTCTAGTTTTAATAATGTGTTAATTCGATTCTCCAAAGGGGGGCAGTCCACTTCCTGTATTTTCTATGATAGTTGCAGTGAGGGAAGAAGAATATGTGGTGGCAGAATTGCTTCTCTGCCATAGACGAGAAATAAGGGAGAGTTACCCACAATAGTTTTCAGAGTCATTCTATCAGCCCAGATTGTGTTTAACAGTGCATTATGCCAATTTTTGTGATTTTCAGATACCGTTCTCTTGATGATTTTAATCAGATTCTTATTAGTTGATTATTCCAATCCATTTCCCTAAGGGTAATAGCCGACATAATATTTTAATTTAATTCCTTTTTATAGAGTGAACTCACTCATCTCAAGAGACGAAAAATAAGAAGCATTATTGAATACTAAACAGTCAGGGATACCAAAACGAGTAATAATATTCGAATTTAAAAAGGTAATTACTTGACTGGTATTTACAGCTATTAATGGGGCATCTTCAGACCACCTGGTGAAGTAATTTGTGGTTGTTATGATAAAATTATGCTGCTGTGAGGATGGCGGATTGATTGGACCTATAATATCAAGACCCCACTGCTGAAAAGGCGAGTCTACTGAAACAGGCTGCAAAGGAAAGGTTGGTTTCTGTATCTGCCCGGATGCTTTTTGACAAATAATACACTTACGACACAAGGCATGAGAATCTCTAAAAAGTGTAGGTCAGTAATAACCTGCTCTTAATACTTTATGGGCAGTGGTATCCCCACCAAAATGCCCACCAACTTCTCTTGCGTGCAATTCTAGTAAGACCTTTTCTGCTTCATCTTTCTCAAGACAACACATTAGTACTCCATCAAAATTTTGACGAAACAAAATACCATTAATCAATTGAAAGGAGGTAGTTTTTAATCTTAACGCTCTTATTTTAGTGGGATCTAGGTGACAGGGGCCTAACCCATGTTTAAGACATAATTTTATATCGTCATACCAGGGACTGACAAAGTTTTGTACACAGCAAATTGAATTTTGGTTGTGTTGTCCTTGGTTTGACACGTCATTTTCTTCTTATTGTCGTGCCACTGAGTCAGTGACTAAATTTCATAGACCTTGGCCTCTCAGTATTTGTGTTGGGGTGATTTCTATGTCATACTCTTGTAAGAAGGTGACCCAGTTCGCCCTTTTTTCACCTAGTTCCTTCTGCACTAACAGATTTCTGACGCCCGGTTAGGGAACGATAATTCTCGTCCTAGATTTCAAAAGATAAGATTGAAAGTGCTTTACTGCTTTAAAAATAGCATACGCTTGTTGATCTACTGCTGGTTAATTAAGTTCTGCACCTTTGAAAGAAGAGCTCATAAAGGCAATTGGGACTTCGTTGTTTTCAACATTCTTTTGAGTTAGGATAGCAGTGTAGGAGTGGTCAGAAGCAAATGTGTAGAGCGTGAAGTCTTGCGAAAGGTCAGAGCTCATGAGAGAAGGAGCGTCTATTATGGCCTTTTTTATTGAATTAAAATCTTGGTTTTCTAAGGTTCCCCAATGATATTGTGCATCCTTCTTTATTAAATTCTGTAAAGGTCTCACCATTTCTGAGAAACTGGGGACGAATCTCCTGACAAAGTTTATTTGGCCTAAGAAAGACTAGATAGACTTTTTGGACGAGGGAGGGGGGTGTTTCGATATGAATTGATTCCTTTCAGTGTCGATAATCATCCCTTTTATTGACACAATAAATCCTAAGAGCTTACCTTGTTCTACTGCGAAGATAGATTTTTTAGGATTCAAGGAAATGTCATACTTACGACATCGCTGTAGAATGACTCTCAAATGAGCTAGATGATCAGGTTTTTTTTTCGAGAATACAGTAACATCATCTAGGTAAACTATGACAGATTGATTGATTAAGCCTCGAAAAGCAATGTCCATCGCTCTCTAGAAAGTGGCACCAGCATTAATGAGTCCAAAGGGCATTTTCCTATAAGCGTAGGTGCCCCATGGAGTGCAGAAGGTAGTTTTAAGTTGGTCTGGAGGAGACATCAGGACTTGGTTGTACCCTAAAAAACAATCCAATAAGGATAATCTTTGAGAACCAGATACATGTTGAAGGATCTGTTCCATGGGTGGGACATGGTAGTTGTCTTTATTAGATGCTCAATTAAGGTTTCAGAAATCGACGCATAGTCGGATTTCACCACTCTTTTTTCGGACAGGGACCATATTAGAGACCCATTGTGTGTGCCTAACTGGGAAAATTATCTTAGCATTCAGGAGTTTATTTAATTCTTTTTTGACGGTCAGTTCGAGCTTAAGGTGCATTTTTCTTAACTTTTGTTGAAACGGAAAGGTTTGGGGTTTCATAGGAATGACGTGTTGTATGATGCTAGGATCAAAGGTCTTTAGGTCGTCATACATCCATGCAAAAACATCTTTGAATTCCTTAAACAATTTAATAAACGCGGCTTTATCTTGTTCAAAACACCCCACCCCTAAATTAATGCACTGTGGATTATAATTAGTTCCCAAGTTTACTTTTTCATGCGATAAAGAGGAACTATTTGTTTTACAGTTGACCGATTTTTTGAATATGTCTTGAGGATCATAAATTTTTTCTAATCTAACTACAGATTTAGGGATAGAATTTACCATGTCCGATGAAGATTCAGGAGATCTTGGATCTGGGATTACCGTGAAATCACTAAGATTCTTGTCATGAGTGCATTCATCTATCACTGCGCCTTGGAAAGTTTCTTCCATATGCAGGAAACTAATAATTTTTTATCGTCGTCAAAGACTCTCCAATTCGTGATGTTGTCGTGAACGGATGGCCTGAACAACAGTTCGACGGAGACTGCATTTGGGGACAAGCCTTTTGCAGGAAAGAGTTTCGAAGCTACGTTAGCTAACAAATCAGCTTTCGAATTATTTAATCTAGGAATAGAATTTATGTTAAAAGAAGAAAACTTATTCATCAAATTCCATACCTTAGATTGGTAGCTTTTGATATGCGGGGATAAACAGTGGATAGAATATCTTACCTGTCTAACCACGATTTCTGAATCTCCAAAGACAGTCAAATTTTGAATGTTCATATCTAATGCTTTTCTGAGGCCTTGCAATAAAGCCTCGTATTATGCTATGTTGTTTGTACATTCAAATTCTAACCTACATGCAATCAGGGTTTTGTTACCTATTGGATCAATAATAATGCAACTCGCACCAGCTCCTTCCTTGGACTTTGACCCTTCAAAGTAAAGAGACCATATTTGATTTTTATCAGGTGCATGAGACCATTGTGTAGACACTTCTGGTTGCATATATGCCACAATCTCGGACTGTTGTTCCAGATTAGTGATAGCGGAAGTCTCGGCCATGAAATTGCCGAAAAAGGTATCCATCCCTTGTATTTTGGGTGAATCGACAGAAGGTGTAAATGGTTCATTGGGATCATTTAAATCTTTCACTATGAACTTTAGGTAACGTTCACGATTTACCTTGATTTTATTGGGCTTGCCGTTCTCGGGCAGCCACAGGTGAGACCAATCTGTCACGAAATAGCCGTGTAGCTGCTCTGACCAGTCTCTACTTAAAAACAAACCATAAAATTATGGAATGTCCACAACAATAGTATCAATCACTTGATGAACTTTGGGGTTAGACGATAATCTTATAAGCACATTCTTTAATTCGCCTATAACTTTAACGCTAGTTCGATTAAGTTGGATGATCTTTAAGGTGGATGGTTCAAATTCAGCATTAATCTTCTGACACAAAGACCATGACATTACATTGGAAGATGCCCTTGAGTCTACCATACAATTGTGCACGTTCCTATTAAAGATTTCAAAAGTTAACAAAAATAGAGGTACATTTCTGCGAGTACTAATGGTGGAAGCTTGTGGCTTTTTACTTGCAGCCTCTAAAGATAATTTATCTACATTTGTTACATTATTTATAGGAAGGTCTCTCTTCTCATGAGGATCAGAATTATTCTTAGCGGAGACCTTCTGAGGAACTTTTGGGTTATTCTGAAAAACTTTGTCACTGCTTGGATTACCGTTTTTGCTATTCTCTGCGATATTCTGTAACATTTTTTGTAGCAAAAACGAAAATATTAATAATTCATAAAAAAAAATGTTAGCCCTTAACGTTTTTAGATCTTCAACTAAATCATAATCTAAGTTTGGGTTTACATGACTCTATTTAGTCTCAGCTAATTTAGACTATTTTGGGGGTGAAGTCGTGGTGTTTTCAGAAGAAGGTTTATTTGTCGTCTTACTCCTAGTATTGTAGGGATGTATTGTCTCAAAATTAGCTTGAAAAATGCTATCCGAGAAGTTTCCAAAGATGTTCGGAGAAGATTCATCTGCTTCAACTGTCTCTTGTTCAACTACTTCCTCAGGAATCTCAAGGGGCATCAAGTTATCCTGGGCTTCTAGAATCGTTTGAATAGAGAATTGCAGGATTTCTAGATTTAAGCCTTCGGTATTTGAATTAGGTCGGTTGGTGGGAAAAGGCTTCCTAAACGGGGGTTTGTAAGGTCCTTTGCTCAAAGAATCTTCTTCAACCATCCTTTTCAAATCTATAACTTGATTTGACAGTTTTTGAATGACTTTTGTTAAGTTTTCTAAATCTGAGCTTTCAGGTTGTGTTTTATTTTGGGCAGGTCTAGGGAGGATTTCGATCTTCTTTTTGAAAGATGAACTAGTCTCTATTTCGTTGCTAGTAGTGTCTTTTAAGTTGAGGATGTATTTATCAATCTGACTGGCCTCTTCGAAGGCCTCTAACAACGTGTCTTTCTTAGATCTCTTTACCTAAATGGATATACTTTGATGTAAGGATTTCATACAATATGCTATGATAAGATTCTCAACATGCATCGAATCCGTAGGGATTCAGTTCTTTAGTGTTAAGAATATTTGGTTAAAGTCTTTGATTTTCTCTTTGGGGTTCATTCTTAAACTATAAAGCTCCATGACTAGAACTTCCGGGGACTTATCGTCTCCAAACTTCTCAAGAAAGGAGGATTCAAACTTCTCCCATGACACGATCGTATGGGGCTTCTAGGAAAAGTACCAGGTAGAGGCATTGCCCTCGAAAGTATAGGGGAACAACCTATAGACTACATCTTCGTTCTCGAAATTACGGAGTCTAATGGCTAACATAAAATTTTTAATGTGATCTTCGGCGATCTGTTTAGAGTTAGGGTCAAACTTCGGGAGCCACTTCTTTGGATGTTTGGGTAAGGAATGTTGAGGCCTGGGTACAACTACTACATCTTAGTCGAGCCAGGGTCTGGCAGGATTGTTCTGGTTGTCCATTGGTGTGGACGGTGTGGAAGGATGGGAAGAGGAACTTCCATCGTCATAGGATTATTCTCCAGAAGAAGAAGGGGATGACGGAGGTGGTGAGGGTGGTATACCAGATCCTCCTACTGTAGGAGTGAGGATTGGATCTATAGGGTTTAAAGTGAGGTTAATGCCTCCAAGTTGTTCTTTGATATCAGAGAAATCTAATGGTTGGTCCAAAGGTTGATTTGGTTTCCTTAAACGGGTGAAGGCACTATGTGTTCTTAAGAGATATTGGTGGACAATCTCTTGTACATCACCAACTGTGGGGTTTGGGGTTACTGGTTCAACTGTGATCTGTAGATCGTCGTTTGATGTGGTTGTTGTTTGAGGGATGATGTTGTCGTTTGAATGAATTCTTGTCACTATAGGTGAGGGGTTGGGTGGTGGAGGATTCTTACGACTGCCTCATGCCATTAATAATTTTCAGGCCCTCCTTCTAGTGCCATTTGTTGACGGGCGAAATTGACCGCTCGTCAACTGGAGGAGTGAATCCAGTCCGGGGTTGTCTAAATAACCCAAGCCGTTTGGATTAATCCACTCCAACGGGTTTAGTGGCTCCGTTGGACGATCTAAGTCCTAGGAAAGTAAAGAAAAACTAAGCTAAAGAAACTAATCTAAGTGAAAAACAATTGCTGCAAACTATACACATGTCTAATATATATTCACAGTTCGCTAATTAATATTAATGAAATAATAATCCTACTTATTAATGTACAGTGTATTGATATATTAAATATCTACTACCTATACAGTATTTACAGAATACAAATTTTGATCGAAATATGAAAAATCATATATGGATTGTCTTATGACAGTGAAGCTAGTATTTTTGGATTTTTATAGTTTAAAAAAAAAATAAAAAAATGAAACAACAACTATCTAACTAAGCAATAAAAATAGTAATCTGTATTGTGTATCTATCTAAGCTACAGAGAATTCTCAAATGAATTAAACTATTAAAATAAAATAGCAAACTAACCTGAAATCATCATCTCCTACTTGTCCTGTGCATGGGCATCTGCGTTCACTGTTTGATGAGGCAAACCCGCATCAGATTCTCCAATACTTCGCGTAAACATGAAGCAACAACGCTTATGAATTGCTAATGACAGAACAGGTAAAGGATGTAGCGACAACAATTTTATAATTTACAAATGATTACATTGAGATAAATCCCACTACAAAGATTTGTATATAACTGCTCATTTAACAAAGAAGATTAACCTTCTGTTCATTAAATTAAAACAGGATAATTGTTGTATGTAAAGTGAGATACATCAAATATGGAAAATATTTAAATCACATCACATCAACCTGTAACAAATTTTGATATCTAAAGTAGTCAATAATTTGATTACAAATTGAAATGCACAAAAACTTGAACAAAAGTATGATAAATTGAAGCTAAAGCCATACAAAAAATCCACTTTCATTCGATTCTGTATAATCATCAGTCCATAGTCTCTGCTCTCCCAGCAGTGATGGCTTGTTTACAAAAATAATAGGTATATAAAGGCCACAGGATGAAAACACTCCTTGTGGAAATTATCAAAACTGTTTGCAAAAAATATGGGAACAATCTCCCAAATTCCTATTCCTATCTAAGACTAACAGCCTAATCCAAAACTATGTAAAAAAAAACATGTTGACAGATGCCACAATCGATCCAATTTCCTTTGAAATTCATGTGTACCTGTAGATGCATAAAAATACATGATTTCAGATTGTGTTTAGTTGTAAAATCAACAAAAACTCAAATTTTATGACCAGCTATAGAATCTCACGATTCTGTAGCTAGTTATTATTTACAAACAAAATCGTATTTGTATCAATTCCATCATAACAGAAATAGATACGATAAGCAAACAAATCATTTATTCTAATTCAAAACAAACAAAATCATTCTAAAATCATTGTTGAAATACCATACCTTGGTTTCAGGGATACGATCCGATCAAGCTATTTTTGAGTTAACAATGGCAGTGGCCGCCTCTACATTTTTGAAAACCACAGAGCCTGTAGTCTTCTGCCTTTTATCATTAACTAGCAATATGTCATTTTCTTTGGTTAACACAGTTACTTTGTCCTCCAAGGACTTGATTCGGGATTGGAGCAGAGGGACATCTGTATAATATCGGTCAAGCCAAGAGTTGCATTCATTACACTGTGGTTGATCAGGCCGTGTAATCACAGGTGAGGGATCTCTTAAATTACCAGCAGTTCCACTGTCGAGCTTGATCCAGAGGAAATTAGGGTCATCTCTAAGGCACGGTGGGAGGTTTGATACGTAGTCATAGGGCTTGGATGAACAGAGGTCGTGTGAGTATGGATACTCCTCGGTTAGAAACCGCTCGATTTCAGAATCAGAATATTCATTCAATACAATTGGTTTCTGATCTGTGTTTTGTTTAGGCTTATTTCAAGCACACCTTGATACCCAATGCACAACCTTCTTACCCTTTCAATTGACATCGTTGTTACCCTTACCTTTTTTCCTTGCAGGCCTCTTAACAGGCTTAGCACTGTCTTTTAAACATGAGTCAGGTAGGGTGTCGGGTAGGTTATCATTCAGGTAGGTCGAGGGTTCAACAGAGGGTAAGAGTGTAGGAGGGGGCACGATAGACCCGACAAGGGTTTCGATGACCACGATTTTTTCCACTTGAACAATTTCAGGACTAGCAAAGCCATTCCTCAACAAGAAATCTTCCCAACAGTTTCCACTCAAACTCAAATGATGGACTATAACAATTTTAATTAAACAGTGGTGGAAGAGGCTAGAGTCGGGCTTCTCCCTCTTGAATCGTTTAGCCATTTTATACAAACTGCAAAGGAGGAAATGTGGCATATTCAAAGGAAAATCTATGAAACTCATGAGAAACCGTAGGTGGTAAAGGAAAACTAAACCGTATCTACCCTCGCATGTAATGAATTTCTTAATAATGACCAACAAATCATGCCACCTAGACTTAGGAGCTGTAACCGGCATACCTTTGTCACAACTGTTGATTTTCCTTGAGGTAAACATGAGCGGCCATGGTACTTCATCAACCTTAGAATTTTTAAACCATTTCTGCCCTTTGTCTGGTAGACCAGTGGCTGAGCTAAGGAAATCCTCATTCAATTCGAGTTGGATGTCCCCAACTTTGGCCCTGCATCCATCGAATGTAAGTGCAAATTGTTGAGGGACCGTGAGGTTGAAACCCTCAAACTTCTCAATAAAAACCCTCCACCCATTCCTCTCGAGGTCCTCTTGGGCGTTATCAAATAACAACAAATATTGAACGCCGTTGGGTTCGATTCGCACTACAGGAGCCATAGCAGATAGAACACGGTCAACAGGGTAATCGGTGAGGGGTTTGACAGGGTAGACATAGAACCATTTTCCCCCAGGTTTTCCCAAAACAAACAAAGGCAGCCCACAATGCAGGGCAGGATGTTAATGCTTATGCGTGCGAGGGTGGTGGAGTAAATTTAAATGATGTAAAATTATCATGTCGGTTGTACAATGAACGACACCTATTCAAATCATAAAAATGCATATCCAAAAAAGATTTTAACCAAATGAAATATCAAATAACCATTTGAAAACCATGGTGTTCATAACGAAAAATCAGTCTGAATGTTAAATAAACAATAGCATTTGTATGATTTGAAAGAAACCAATATATCGAACATTGCACCAACGATTCGACCCCAAAATTAATGTGTTCAATAAAACCATTACACCAAGAATTTGATCAAAGACACCAAAATATCATATAACCATTACTAAATCGAAACCATATTGACAATGGTCAAATGCAAAGTGAGTGGAGGTTTGGTGTTTTGATAAATGTATGACCAGTAGTGAGTTGGAGGTAAAAGAGTTATGACCACATAAACAAAAAGATTTATAACAATCCAAAAGACGATTTTAACAGAATCAACATGACTTCCAACTCAAGGTTTTCACGCTTGCAGTCATAAAAATGAAAACGAAAAGCAGGTATGTGAAAACGAAAGGCAATAGTGTCGTTTTATTTTTAAAAAATGTGACAAGTAATGCGGGTTCAAAAACCCTTGTGTAGGCAGCTTGTAAGGAAAAGATAGAAATGACAATGGCTGCCAACACATACCTAGACTCATACTTTCGAAGCAATTTTTTTTTCTTATCTTACCTTTAGCAGAGCACAAAGCTTTGAGATCTTACCTCTTTTCTTTAGATTTGGTTCCTTTATTAGCACAGATCTTCGCAAGCTAAGTAGAATACTGCGCACTACATCAACATATCTATGTGAAAATCTTTCTCTTTTCTTCAGCTCCCAACAATCACAATTTTAGGTCTCGACAATGGAACCATTTGTTGGCACAAGGGAATACCCAGGGTTCAATGCTTCAACAACGGACCAAAAAAACCCTAACTACTGGCCCTTTCAGCAACACCTATGAAGATGATGAATTCTCACTCGAGGTAGAGGTAGGGGGGTTGTAGGACTCAGGTGTCTACAACCTAGCTGGGACATAGATCTGTGATTACAACACTTAACATAGCATTTATCCAATACCATGCATTAGTTCATACATCCATTCACACTGTAGATTAAACCATAGATACAAAACAATGCAGTAGCAACGATCAAGTACTTTTCATCACTTAGCACATAGTTATTGGATCATATCTAGCATTCATTTATCATCAATAGAGAACTAAGCATCCATATATCTATCTAGCATACATAAAGACCAATACACTAAAATATAAACAACATAAACAATATCAACAACATCGTACAAAGCACATCAACACAGGATATGCATGGTTCAGCCTAGTGTGGGGCTACGTCCACCAACTCTTCTTCTCCTTTGTTAGTATTCAAGCTTCTTACATTCCTTTTCTCCTGTGCATAAAGACACAAAGATAACTCCACAATGGATAGGAGATCTGCTCACACCTTGCCAGATTCTCCTTCCCCGAATTAGGTCAGGGCACAAAGCCTTACATAGTTTGTGCACAAAGTCTCTTACAATCACTTTCACTTAGCTCTAAGAGTCTTAACATACTTTAGTCAAGCACTAAGCCCATGACCTCAAAATTGACACCTACTTACATTTCCTAGCTACTTATTTATACATTAAAAAAAGGCCTAAACATGGGTAAACCCATGGGACAACATCCCATACCCATTACATAAACTCTAATAGCCCAAAAATCCCATACAAATGGGTGAGATCCTGCGATCTCTTCTTTTTCTGGGCACTCCATCTTCAACCAGCCTGTCGAAGTCCCAAAAATGGTCAAACACGACCATCATTTCCTCAAAACTTGGTCGAGGGCCAACATTATTCCTTTAAAAAAACCAAAGAAGAATATCAACATTCATAAGTAGGAACCACAAAGGATATGGGTACGGAAGTAGGATCAATTCAACACTAAAGAATGCATGCTTTCTCTACAAGCCCAACACAAGAAACATGGATGGTATGTTTACAATGGTTTCTAAAAGCACATTATAGGTGATAAGGACATATTTCTAACTATGAAAAAGAAAAAAGATGGATCAGTTTCATTTGGAAATGAAAAATCAGCCATAATCATAGGAAATGGTACAGTCAATCTTGGAAGCAAGGATTGCAAGGTATAAAATGTACTACTAGTTGAAGACATGAAGCAAAATCTACTAAGTGTAAGTCAAATGTGTGATCAAGGAAAAAAAAATTGTTTGACTCAGAGAAATGTGAGATATGGAAAGACGGATAAGGAAAATTAGTGGCTAAATCTAAAAGAACTCCAAGCAACATATATGCACTAAATGAAATTGGAAAGGAAATATGTTTCCTAGGAAAGGATGATGAAAGTTGGCTTTGGCACAGAATAATGGGTCACATAGTTTTTTATAATCTTGTCAAAATCAATAGAAGGGAAGAAGTAAGATAAATGTATGAGATCTCGAAGCTAACAAACACTCTATGCAAGCATTGTCTACAAGGAAAACAAACCAGAACGAAATTCAAATCAAAGGAATAATCCACAACAAAACCACTAGAGATTGTACATACAGATCTGTGTGGACCAACAAGAACAAAGGGATTGAATGGAGAATTGTACTTGATGCTACTAGTTGATGACTACACAAGGATGCCTGCAGTTTTATTTCTAAGGAAGAAGTCATAGGCATTTAAACACTTCAATATATACAAGGAAATGGTCGAAACTGAAACATAATAAGAAAACAAGTGTTTGAGATCAGACAATGGAGGAGAGTTTACATCAAAGGAATTCATATATTTTTGTAGGGAACATGGGATAAAGAGACACATCTCAGCATCCGGGACACCTCATCAAAATGGAGTTGTCAAAAGGAAGAACAAAACAGTGCAAGAAATAGCCATAACCATGTTGAAAGAATCCATTTTTAAAGATGTCTTTTGGGTACAAGAAGTACATACAATAGTTTATATTCAGAATAAGGGAATCCTTAGAAATAATAGTGGTAATACCCCCTACAAGATTTGGAAAGGAAGACCAAAAAATGTGAATCATTTCAGAGTGTTTGGATGCAAATGCTATATCAAGAGAGAATATGGCAAGATTGGAAAATTTGACTCTCAAGTTGATAAAGGCATATTGATTGGGTACTGAAACAAAATAAAAACATAAAAATGATTCAATTTAGGTCTAAACAAAATATTGGAAAGAATCAATGTGAAGATTGATGAAAGGTATGGATGAAAGATAAAAGAAAGAAGAAAACATTCAGTGGGATGGTATCATGAAGAAGATTTGAAAGAAGAAGAAATAGATGAAGAATCAGATGAAGAAGAAGAGAATCTAGAAGCAGAGCAAGAACAACAATATATTCATATACCTCTAAAGACACCTAACAGATGAGTGCCAAAAAATCATCCTCCAGAATATATCATTGGAAATAAATATACAGGGGTTGAAACTCAAAGAATAATACATTTACTAGAACAACAACACCTAGCACTATTATCCACAATTGAACCGAGAATTTTTGAAGAAGCCAACAAGGATGAATACTAGATCAAATATATGGACGAAGATTTAGATTAGATAGAGAAGAATGACACTTGGGAACTGATTCCAAGGCTGAAGAAAAATAATGCGATTGGTACAAAGTGGGTCTTCAGAAACAAATTGAACATGGATGCACAGGTTACCAGGAATAAAGAAAGATTGTTATGTAAAGGATACACTCAGGTTGAAGGTATACATTTTGAATATACCTTTTCCCCAGTTTCTATAATGGAAGGAATCAGGTTGATTCTAGATTATGCATGCTCCAAAAATATCAAATTGTATCAAATGGATGTCAAATCATCCTTCCTAAATGGAGAGTTAGAAGAAGAAGTATACATCGAGAAACCTTAATGATTTCAGCTATCATAAAAGGAAAACTATGTTTGTAGGTTGAATAAGGCCCTATATGGTCTCAAAACATACCCTAGATAGTGGTATTCAAGATTGGATAGATACTTATAGCAGCAAGGGTGCAGAAAAGGAAATGCAGAAAATAATCTCTACATAAAGGCAAATCAAGATAGTATCATGTTAATTGAAGTTTATGTTGATGATATTATTTTTCGAAGTGATGATGATAGGATGAGTCAAAAAATTTCCAAAGACATGCAAAATGAGTTCGATATATCGTTACTTGGAGAGTTTTCTTTCTTTTTGGGACTAGAGATATGTCAGAGAAACAAAAGTATCTTCATCTCTTAGATCAAGTACATCAAATAAATTATAAAAAAGTTTGGAATGGAAGATTGAAAACTAGTCAGTACTCCTATGAATACCAGTTGCAAGTTAAGTAAGGATGATGATTCTAAAGATGTAGACCATATATTGTACAAATCAATGATTGACAACTTACTCTATGTGAAATATTCTAGACCGAATGTGATGTAGGAATTTGGATTGGTTGCAATGTTTCAAGAAGCACCAAAGGAATCACATATTATGGCAATAAATAGGATATTCATATATCTAAAGGGTATAGAATATTTTGGATTATGGTATCCAAAAGGGAATGATTTATCTCTCGTTGCTTACATAGATGAAAATTGGGCATGTAGCATTGATGATAAAATAAGTATAAGTGGAACATATTTCTACTTTGGTGAGTTCCTGGTATCATGGTTAAGAAAGAAACAATCATCAGTATCTTTGTCTACAACAAAACCATAGTATATTACAACAACAACATGTTGTACTCAGGTTATATGGATGAAACAAAATTTGAAGGATATACAAGTTGAATATGATGAGCCAATTTCAATATTTTGTGATAACACCAGTTCCATAAGTATCTCAAAGAATCCAATCATGCACTCCAATATGAAACACATTTCGATCAAGTTTCACTTTTCATGATAACAGGTTGCAGAGAATAACATCAGGGTCAATTATGTCGGGACAAAAGAGTAGATTGCATATATCTTCACCAAAACCCTTCCAAGGGAGGCCTTTGAGTATCTTCGAGAGAAACTTGGAGTATTTTATGCCCCACAATGTTTTTTGAATGATTTTATATATGTCATGGATTTACACGAAGTAGCACCACATAGAGTAAAAGGAAAATTCATATAGGGGGAGCATTCCAAAGGACAATTCATATAGGGGGAGCAACCCCAAGGAGGATTACCCTTTGCAATTGATGCCAAAGGGGGAGAGAACGAACATATGTATGGAAATGGAGAGAAGTAATAGATGCATAGAGACAAAGGGAGCGATGGTCATAGGGGGAGAAATGATCACGGGGGGATCATGAGCAGGGGAATGAGTCTTCCCATGCCATCAATGTTTCCATAAATGCCAAAGGGGGAGATTGTTGGATAGTTGGTTGTCATTGATGTAAATGAGTAGTGGATTTATGTCAGCTAATGCGATGGGTGTATCTGGAGAATTATTCAAAGTGATCCCCTTATGGTGTAGCTCTAAGCATGGACGTCATGGGAAGATTCTTTGAAGAATCCTACAAGAAACCCCTAAGTATGGTTAAGGATATTGTAATTGATCACGGAATAGGTCATGAAGGATGGAGTAAATGAAGGTAACTCACTATTGGATATTAATCTCTCTAACTACTTCTTGGGCTGACCTAGGTTCAGATCTAAACATGTTTCCAAAAAAACCCTCTAAAACTATCGGCCCTTCTGGTAAACCAGAAGGAAACATAGCACACATAATGTACTGCGCAGTCTCACCTGAGATAATTCTATGGGTGAATGTAATTCTTAGGTGCTTGTAGTATAGGATTGAGTGGGGATATTGGATTGGATTTGATCTTCTCAGGCCTTACACTGGTTACTCAATCTATTATTCTTAAGATCCATTCATCAATTAACCCCTTACATGAAATATAGTATATCTAGCTAACCACATAGGTATAAATCAATCATTAACAAGAATTAAACATGATAAACCATTAACAGAAAGAAACAAGACATTCAATAATCACATAGTACACAGTTTACCATGGTTGACCCCCTCCTGGGGTAGATCCACAAAGATCTGGCTTCTTAGGCTCTTTTATTTAGGTTTCTACAAAATATGGTGTTGCACGCACTACAAATCTGATCATACAATTATGAAACATGCTCCACAACCTCTGTGAGGTGGACTATATCACACCAAGATCCTCATCTTGTGATCTAACCCTCAAGATTTAGCTACCCGACTCTTCTACAACTCAACAACTTGCAAAAGGGTACCATAACAGTTTCTTACAATTCATAATTAACTTGGAACACACTTTCAATCAACAAAAACCACTCGGTACCCATACCTAGACCTCCTAGGTGCCTATTTATACTATTTTACAGTCTTATTAGTCATTACAATCGCCTTCCAAAAACCCAACCCTAAAATGGTTAGGTTTTCCTACTTTCATGCCTTGCATGCTTTCCTCCTTTGCATGTGACTTTCCCTTGCACGTGATACTTTTCCCACCAGTTGTTCTTATCCCAAATTGGTCCTTAACTTACCAAAATTGGGTATTTCCTCAAAATAGGCCTACACCCAACATGCCCCCCAAAACTAACATGTGGCTCATCCCAAGCCAACTAGGCAGTGCACGCTCCCTGAACAGCCTTTGTAGGATGCAAAACTTGTCTGCAAGTTCCCTTCCTTTTTCCTGGACCTTAACGACTTTTCCTGTTAGTGTCTCTACTGACTGCGATGTGATCTCCTCATGGAAGAGTGTTACACTCTTTGTGTGTGTCTATGCCATGCTCTTCTCCTCCTCCTCTAGTTGTGCATTCATCTGCGTTGTTTGTTCTTGGAGTGGTTCCACTTCCTCTTGTCTCTCATGTTTCTTCCTCTGCGTGGATTATAAGTTCTCTTGTAGCTTCTGTAAGTTTCGATTTCCTTTTAAGCACTCTGTAACACTCATTTTCTTATGCTTTTGTCTAATATCTTGGATAGTTTTTATTTCTCTTTCTTCTTATTGGTCCCACTATTGGACCTTCTCATCCTCCTCCAGTGTTGTCCATATTTGCGTTGCTCGGTCGAACAATTATGCTACTGCACTGACTTGTTTCTCCATCTCGCCTATTTGAAATGAAACTTCTTGCTTCCTTTGTTCTCTCACCTCCGGAGGACTCATGGGCTTCAATTTTTCCTTTAGCTCCTCAATATCTTTCCTATACTAATTGATGGTTTGTGAAATGAGATTAAGATTCTCCTATGTTCTTTCGTTCTCTTCTTGCGTGCTGTCAGGGATGAGATTATACATCATTTTCAGAACCTATTCCATTTTGTTTGCGCCTTCTTTTTCATCCTTAGTTTTGATCTTGACATTCTCAACTACTAGTTATAAGGCTTCCTTTGCATTCTTCATATGCTTCAATTCTACTACATCTGTTCTTGTGCCTGACTATACCTCCTGTGTGATACTGAATTGAATCTTGTACAGTTCCTTAGTTGTATTATTTCCATTACCAACTCTACCTTCACCAAATCCTTCATTGGCATCTGGGCTATGGATTCATCCATCTGTAGCATGTTGGATGTGACTTGAAAGTTTGGAACCACCTGTGATATGGTCTGGATAGTGTCTTGTTCTCTTGGTGCATTCCTTGCCTCTCCTTCTATTCTTACGGGGAAGGGCTTTGTTCTCCTTTCAGGCCTATGTGCTACTCTCATCTACTCTAGGACCTACCTTATGTCTACCAGCTCATATTGAATTCAACCTCTTTGGTGTTGGGCATTTTTGAACTCCTCAACTACGCATTCCTATACTTTTTCTGCCACAAGGTCGATGTCTTCCTCAGTAACCGTTTACTCTAGAAACTACTTGTGAGCCTTGGCCTTCTTGTGCAACCCCCCTGTGTGTATGATTGGTCGCTTGGGTGGCCCTGTTTCCTGTGGAGTGGATATCGAGGGGGTTGTTGGAAAATGTTTAACAAGTAGCATATGCTTGTCATTGATGGCAAGTACAACAGTGATGATGGCTTGAGTACAACAATGATGATCAACAGGCAAATAGAAGATAAGTCCAGGAAGATCGAATGATTGAAGGCAACACAAAATTGACAAAATGATCGAAGGCCCAAGAATCATTTCTGATCGTTGGATCTCATTAAAAATTCCTGAAAGAACGTGGGTCGTCAGATCAGAATATAGACAAGAAGAGCGTTGAACAGGAGGACAGATCTTAGACGTTAGATCTGAGCATAGGGTCCGACCACCGTTGGATCGAGGAGAACCTGTACGTTCTTTAAAGTGCAAGGAGTAGAGGGCTCACAAATATCGATAGCATGAGGGCCGTCATATATGAATAAAGACCAGAAGAGCGTGCTGAAGAGGAGGATAGATCTAAGGTGTAAGATCTGAGCACAGGGTCCGACCACTGTTGGATCGTGGAAAACCTGCACGATCTTTAAAAGTGCAAGGAGTAGAGGGCTCACAAATCCCGAAAGCAGGAGGACTGTCCATCTCAGGGAGTTAAGTGGACCATTGATCCGACTCCCTATCGGAGTTTCGGGGATTGAGAGTTGGAGATGTCAAAGAATATTGACATCAAGAATCCTGAAATTGCGATGTGTGAAATCCAAACTGAATCTGAACCGTCAGATCAAGATGTGATCTAGACCATCGACCCGACTCACATAAGCTAGGAACACGTGGCACAACGAGGTAATGACAAGTGTTAGATTGATTCAACATGCCAAGCACACGTAAGTCACAAATCAGGGTGAGACGTGGCAGTTATTTAACGCATGTGACGTTAGCAGACTTACACCATGTTGGAGTTTCGAGGATCGCGTGTTGGAAATGTCAAAGAAACATTGCAACAGGAATCCTGATTTTGCGATATGCAAAATCATGACTTAAATCGCAGCCGTTGAATCAAGATCAAATCTGGACCGTTGATTCCAGTCCTTGTCGGAGTTTCGAGGATCGCGTGTTGGAAATGTCAAAGAAACATTGCAACAGGAATCTCGATATCGCGATATGTGAAATCGTGATGTAATCTGAGCCATCAGATTAATGTTGAATCTGGACCATTGATTCCAGTCCTTGTCGGAGTTTCGAGGATCGAGTGTTGAAGTTGACAAAGAACATTCACCATAGGAATCTCGATTTCGTGATATGCAAAATCATGATGTAATCTAAGCCATCAGATCAAGATTTGATCTGGATCGTTGATTCCAGTCAATGGAGAGGCATTGGGGATCGAGAGTTGGAAATGTCAAATATTATTGACATCAAGAATCCCGATATCGCGATATGCGAAATCGCGATTTAATCATAGCCATTGAATAGAGATCAGATCTGGATCATTGATCAAACTCCATATCAGAGTTTCATGAATCGCGACATAGAGAGGCAAAGAACTCAATGCATCAAGAATGCCGAAATAAAAAAATCGCGATTCAATCATAGTCATTGAATCAAGATTAGATCTGGACCATGGAATCACAGGACATGTGGCAAGTGATCAAAATTTCGCTGACTTGGGGTCAACGAAGCATAGTGTCGAAAATCACGAAATGCAAAATCGCAAAAGCGCCTTATGCATAAGGCTGTGGTCACAGCCCATGGACACATCGGCAAGATATGGAGGAAAGAGATAGAGAAACCAAGCTCATTTTCGGGGATTGCGACTTGGAGAGGCAAGAACACAATGCAACAGGAATGTCGAAATGCCGAAACCCGATTTAAAGGCAAGATTAATAAATCTCATCCAACGACGTAGATTAACCTGAAGGAGATATGAGGGATACTGTTGCACGACACAGTATAACTGCCAGAAACCACTGATGGTTTCAGCAAGAGGACTCAAAGACACTTGGGGATGATTGACAGAAAAGGTGAAGAGCCTCTAAGAATCTTCAAGAGGGATGAAGATGTTCCTGAAGGCGATTAATAGCTGGATGGGCATTAAGGCCTATAACTGAAGCAGAGAAAGTGAGTTCGACTGTCACAGAGAAGACGAAGAGTCGCAAACTGCCAGAGAGGCTGAGGAATCTCAGTATAATATACAGTGATGCTGGACACGCGGGGAGAACCACCAGAGAAGATGAAGAGTCACGATGATGATCAGACAAATCACTCGAGAGGTGGAGGATAACGGTGCGGAGTCAGCATGCAGAGGCATTGTGAAAATTGCATGCACAAGGTGAACATAAGCTATATATACACAACATAGAGAAGAGAAGGGGTTGTTGTTGCTGTTGTTGTTGCGGTTACTGTTGCTGTTGCAGTTGTTGTTGCTGTTGCGGTTGCTGTTGGAGTTTGTTGTGATTGTTGTTGGTGTAGGTGATTCATGTGTGAAGAAGGAGGAGAGTGCAGCAACTGAATTGCACAAAAGAGGAACTGTGGAGTGGTTGGACATGGCTCACAGAGCATAAAAAGAAGAAGAATAGATAGCGCAAGTCATGTATGTAGAAAGGAAATAAGGCAGACAGAGCAACAAAATACAACAGAACAGTGATGAGTCTGGTAAGCCATTGTTGAACATCATATCACTGTAATAAGTTTCAATAGAAAATATTTATATTTCAGGGTGGTTGGGAGGTGCTAGGGAGGACTGGTGTCCTCAAAGGTTCAAGTGGGTGCTTGAACACAGGGAGTTGGTTCTTCC
>JZKD02S1595922.1:627888-657247 GCA_000966675.3 Picea glauca
GAATTAAATTTCCATAATTTAATTCATGCCTGTGATTTTTAAGACCATGTCTTGTTTACCCAATTCACCATTTCATTGTAAAAACATATACTCTTACCATTTCCCTATGAAAAATATTTACTGTGTAATGTTTTTTCCAATTTACCGTTTCACTATGGAAAAACATTTACTGTGTAATGTTTTTCCAATTTACCGTCTTTGGTAAATACATTTTATCTTCTTCTTTTACTTCTGTAAAACCTTTGGATAAAAATTATCGAAGTTTTCATTCACGTGCATCTTCCATTTAATTATATTCCATGGAAATAAACATTAGTCTACTTGATTCGTAAAATTTAAATCTTACCTCTATAAAACCTTTTCACCGTGAGGAGGAATCTCATTTATTGGAAATCCCATAATCATTATTGAAATGCACTCATGGAAAAATGCCGCACATAAAACATATGATAAATGTTTGCATTTATTATATCAGGCTTGGGCTAAAAGTGGTTTAATCCAAACTGCTTTTACCTCGGATGTGCTCCACGTAAAAACACATGTCCACCAAATAAATGACGGTAGTTTTCCCCAATCCGCCTGCATATAATTAACCTCCTCGTTACTTTAATCCCTGATATGTATGTGCGCCCTCCATTCAACCTTTGACTTTTCCATATTATAAATTGAGATTCGTTGCCCATGATTTGACGTGATTTCATAAATTAAATATTGGATTAAATATTAATATAAATATAAAAATATTTATATTAATAATAAAAAAAAACCTTTTTTTCTATTTTCGAAGGACTTTGGACATATGAGGCTTATCACATGATTTTGTGGATGGGATAAGAGTGCTTAATAAAAGGAATATTTTTTATTTTCAACAGGAATATGAAAATAATGGTAAAAATGAATGAAGTTATGGAACTAAGGGATTTAGATAGGAATTAAGGCTAGGTATAGGCTTGGGATATTTGCCAATTGTTTGACTCATGGAATACATGACTATTTTGGATGATCGAATTGGGTGAAGGATTTAGGTGATGGGAGCTTGACGAAGCTGGTGAAAAAGTTAGAAAAGCGGAGTGGAAAAATAACACAAGGACAAGATGCTTTGGAAAAATAAAATGCAAATCAGCAGGTGATAACACCATCAACTTCCAATATTGGGAGTTGGAAAAAATGGTTTTGAGCAGACTGCTTTTCTCCCTAATGTACCTCTGGTGTTGTCATGTGTCCACGAATGAAACCATAATGGTTTCCCCAACCTACCTTCGAATAATTATCTTTCGCGTTGCTTCATTTTCCGATATGTGCCTTAGTTGTTGATCTGGGCTTCTTCAAGATCGACGATCGACCGAGTTATACCTTTTGTGCCTTCTCTATATTTGTCCATATGCCCCTGGAGATAGATCGGTCCCCCAAACTATCATACTTCCACAGTGATATAACATTTCACTAAATTTCCGAAATTTGGATCCTGATCTGAAAATTGTTATGGTGATAACATGTTGATCATCAGTGACAGTGACAATATCAACGGCAGTGAAAGTGAGTCTACACTTGTATTTCAGGGTGGCAAGATAGGGCAAGGATAGGTGGTCTTAGCCACCTTTCAGTTGGTTCTAGAGAAATCAGGGGGGTTGTAGCCTCCTTTCGGTTGGAGCCAAAGAATTCATAGAGTTGTAGCTTCCTTCATGTTGAATCCTAAAAATAGGGGGTTGTATCCTCCTTCCATTTGTAGCTGGAAAATTGGGAATTTGGTGCTTCCAATGAATATATTCTTTTGACATATAAGAAAATAATTCCTTGGTTTTCTCCCATTTGGGTTTCCACGTATATTCTGGTGTACTATGCATTTGATGTGATTTTGTTCATGTGATATTTCTTATGATTATACTATTGATGATATATATTGAATGCTAAAGATAAATTGTTGAACATTGTAGAAGAGTATACATTATGGTTAAAAGTAATAAAAGTGCTCATATTGATTCACCCCCCCCCCTCTCTCACTATTCCAACATTGGATGTGTAGTTTAATTTTCAATCCCTCCATCCCATCTAGAACTAGACTAGGCATTCATAAGAGTGTGATTTTTTTTTTGTTTCGATTTCGGCTCATAAACCCATTACATTGTACTTTAGAGAAAACCTTATATCTCTCCTATGAGAAGAACCAAATGAAAAATAGTCATTATAAACAAAATGATAGAATAATAACATCATATGATTTATCCATATATTTAGATAAAGAAACCAAGAATTATTTTCATTTGATATACTTAGATCAAGAAAGAAAGAATAATTGTTTTTTGGTTTATTGATCATAATTTTCAAGAACTTGTGATTTCTCTCTATTTCTATGCCTCGTTGTCAACTTGCTTGCATGGTATGACCTAAAACAATTGTATATGTGTTTTTGTAAATGTCTCAGACAAGAATTACATAAATAGAATTGTTAATAGTTTATGGAGGTGAACAACATTTATTTCTAGGTCTTGTATGTAATTCACCTTAAAGTTTTCATAAAGAATATATAACAATAAGTCAAAATAGTGATTTAAAAAAAATGCTTCTACATTAAAAAAATCCTTCCATTTTACATTTATATTCCATGTTCTATGGAGAGACTTGGATTGGTTCATCTTTGTGTGATTTTCGAAGTGATTATCAAACAAAACATCATTCCATTGTCTCCTCACCATGCAGAGTAACCAATTAGCTACTCTAGCTAATGAATCTTCTTCAATAGATATATTTCTTGATGAAATTCTAGGTTCTATGGATTTATTGCTATTACCAAAAAAATCAAGGATATGTTGGTTGTATAAATATGGAGGAGGATATACATTGTTTTTCTAAGATATATGACAAATTCTATGATGGATACATCAATGTGTTATAATATTTTCCTCAAAATTTTGAGAGAAAAAACAATCATGGTAATGAAAACCATTAGGGAAACTTAATATTACCACATTATCAAGGCACAATAAGAAAAAATAAAGGTGATAAAAGAGGTTTCTCATGCTTTGTAGGCCCATGTTTTGTCATGCATTGGCTCCTTCACCACCCACTTCAATCTCCTTGGTGATGACTTGAAACTACTTTCATATATTGCATAATATTTTAGCATTGAATGGGGTACACATGGCACTGTCTAGAGACAAGACTAGACTCTACATTTTTGGTAATGTAGATATTCTAAGATCTAAAATACTTTATGGGAGTGAATAATTCAAAAATTGCATAGCTCTAACTCCATTACCCATGCAATAACACTCGTTTTCTAGAACCATCTACAAATGTCTTGATATTTGTATTCTTGAAATGTCAATATAATTTTCCATCTCAAATTTTCTTTGAACCACACAAAACGCTATCCTTCTATATGTGCATTTAATGCTCATGCAATCTCCATACTAAATTCAAAATAGTCAGTGATCACGAGAAATATCACAACTGGAGATGACATGAAAATGAATAAATGGTGTTGTTGAAAGAGATCCCACCTCCATGTCAATCATGTCCTCACTAGAATGCTATGCTAACTCTAATTAGGGACCATATTTATCCTCTCTTGCATACAACATAACAACCCAAAAAATGAAATGACACATTTACCATGCACGAAAGTTCAAAAAGGAAAAAAAGAAAATCAATCATTAGAGAGAATGGTATACTTGCACTGACATGGGACCTATCCACTCAAAAAACAAAACCACATGGGGCAGTGACACCAAAGAAGAGTCAAAATCATGGAAAATTTTGAGGGTGCAACTTTCTTTTGACTATTCATGGGTAAGATGGAATGTATGTACATAGATAATTTTATTTTTTATTTATTGCACCTCCAATTAAGAATTAACATAATATACAATTGAAATAAATTATATTACCATTTGAGATGTTCTTATCAGAGAACATACATTTTATGTTTCTTTATCAGTAACCATGATGGGGATGAGTGTAGTTCATATTTGTTTAATATTTAATGTTAATTTTATCACAAAGGGTCAATTTTTATGGAGATTTTGAAACTTGGGAATCACTATTTCTGAATATGAATCTTTAATATCCACTCATGGGTACAAATTCCATTCATGGAGTTGTAGAAAGGAATAGGGAATCAAAGTCAAGACTAGCTAATTATTGTTATAAGTCCTTTACAAAAATGTGAAATTGAGGTATTCAATAGGGTACCTATGTCAATAGTAGATAGTTGTATCAGGGTTATAAAAATACATGTGTACTATTGGAGGAGTTGAAATTAGGACCCACTACTCATGGATAAAGGTCCTTAACAAAAATTATAGTTAGGGATTGAGACATTCAACAAGGTATATCTCATGTCATTGATAGAAATGAGATCTTAAACCAAAATTTCAGATTGAGGTATCCTACAAAGTACTTGTATCATTGGTAGAAATTTAACCCATGAAGATGTATATAGATTTGTAGCCATGCATAAGAACTATGGAAGAATTGAACTCAAGACCAATTATTTATGAATATAGTGTTAGATCAGAACAAAACAATAATATAATCCTAATGAGTTCTTATTTTATAGTAAAATTCTTAATTTCATAACTAAACAATCAAAAAGGAAAATTTTAGTTTGTTCATGTATGCATGCCTTAATGATGTTCATCATAATGTTCTCCCGCGAGGGAGATGTTTTTTGGTGGGAGGAGAAATAATTATATTAAAAATAAATAAACTACATCCAATTCCATAAAAATCAATGAGCACAATTACTTAATGGCTAACATTTTTTTGGGGGGAGGACAACTAATTATATTAAAAATAAATAAACTACATCCAAGTCCATAAAAATCAATGAGCACAATTACTTAATGGGTAACAAAAATGCCTTTAGTTTTATTGTGCTTCAATAGAATAACCAGGTGCATCTTTTAGAGAGAGAGAGTGCCTTTAACTTTCAAATGCAATGGATTTAGTGAATTTAGTGAGCTTGGGGGTGGAAAGTAGTGGATTTAGTGATCTTGGTGTCCAACAGTGACCAAATACTCGATCAAAATGTACTAAGGAACCTGCTATCTCGGTCAGAGATGATGGTCTATGGTATCCCAAAATGGACCCACACTCGTTCAAAGAAGAGCTTGGCATTATCTACCACTGTTATGTTCTTCTTGTGGGCTGTGAGGATGGCCATCTTCGAAACTGATCAACTACCACAAATACAAAATCATTTTTGTTATTGGTGGATGGAAGGCCAAACATGTAATCCATCAAGATGGATTCCCAAGGCTTCTCGGGAGTAGGAAGAGGGGTGTATAAGACTTGCTTATTGATGATTGGCTTTGAAATGGAATAGGAAGTGCAATATATGATATAATTTCTAACTTCCTATTGAAGTTTTGGCCAATAAGAATGTTTCTGTAGAATTCCCATAGTTTTCCCCACACCAAAATGTTCTTCCATCTGACTATAATGAGCTTCCCAAATCAGCTTTGCACGCTCTCTTGTAGGAACACAAAGATGGCCTAGATGGCATTACAGTTTGTCCTGAATGTGAAAATCAGTGACATTCGCACCTGTAGCCAAGAGATTATAGTTGGTGGTGAAGTCTAGATCTTGCTAATAAAGTTGGGGCCACTCGGATGCCTCATGTCCACAGGAATGGAGCAAGGTGGTGAGTGTCACCACGGGAGGTCGACTGAGGTAGTCAGTGACACAATTTTTGCTCCCTGTCTTATACTTGATGTTGATATGGAATTGTTGCAGGTAGGTGGACCACTTATGATTGTGGTCATTTTGCAACTTCCCATGTGTTTGTATGAACTGTATGTGATCAGTGTGGATGATTGTCTCCTTTCCAAGAATGTAATGATTCCATTGACAATAGGCTTGTACAATGGAACACATTTCCTTGTCATAGGTGGGGTATTTCCGAACATTATATGAGAGTGTCTCACTATGGTATGCCATTGGATGACCGTGATGAGTGAGAATTGCGCCTACATCATAGTCAGATGCATCAATCTCAATCTCAAATAGTTGTTGCAGATCGGGTAAGGAGAGTACTAGAGATGAGCACAAGAGATGCTTTAGATCATCAAATTCTCGTTGTTGTTCTTTCCCCCACATGAAATTTTCCCTACCACCGCCCTTGGTCACTTGGCTGAGGGCCCATGCAATATGGGAGAATCCCAACATGAACTGTCAATAGAATTTGGCGAGTCCCAAGAAGATCTGAAGCTCAGTTAGTGTGGTTGGGGATGTCTAGTCACATATGAATTGGATCTTAGTTGGATCAACATTTACCCCATGATCATCAACAATGTATCCCAAGTATGGGATGATGTTCATGCCAAAGGAGCATTTTTCCAAGTTTTCATATAGCCTATGCTTCCACAGAGTGCTCAAAACCTGTTGAATATGTTGCATGTGCTCCTCCCAAGTTCTTTTGAATATGAGGATGTCATCCAAAGATACCACCACAAAAGAGTTGGTGAAGGGTCTCATACATCATCCATAAACCTCATGAAAGTGGATGGTGTATTTGTTAATCCAAAGGCCATGACCAACCATTCGAAGAGACCTTCTTTAGATTTGAAAGTTGTCTTCCATACATCACTTGGTTCGATGGGAACCTGGTGCTAGCCAGACTTTAGGTCAATATTGCTAAAGAAATTTTCCCCCTTATGTTGGTCAAGAACGTCATCAATTATGGGAATTGGGTACCTATCCTGACTGTGATTTTGTTTAATGCTCTGTAATCAATGCAGATTAGCCAAGTCCCGTCCTTCTTTTGCACCAATACAATCAGGCTTCCACAAGGGGAGGTGTTGGGTCTGATGTGCCCCTTTTGAAAAATATTTTTCCTATGATGCTTGATTTCATCATTTTCCATTAGCGAGCGATGATAGACTGTTCCATTAGGAAGAGGTGCATTGAGGGTTAGATTAATTGGATGCTTGACTTGCAAATGTGTTGGTACCCCAGTGGTTGAGGAGAAGATGTCTCTGTACTCTTCCACGATCCCGTCCATTTTCTTCTGCCACAAAGAGAGGTTCTATGTAGAGGCCATGGATGTGGTGGCAACCTTATTCTTGTTGTGAGCATGGATCACAAAGAAGACAAAATTCTCGGTCTGTGAAATGACATTACTGCATTTCTTAGCAGGGATTAAGGAAATAATGGTAGGAGGCACTACCTATGGTATCTTGTACAATTGTCTACCCAAAGTAACAATAACGATGTGGGGTCTAGACTCATACACAACGTGATGCTTCCACAAATATGGTTTTCCTAAAAGAAAATAAAAAACTTCAAGGGGAGAAATATCACACAATACCTTGTCCTTGAAAGGCTTGATTTCGTAGGGTAGACAACACTGTTGGCTGACACAGATATCTCTTCCTTGGAGAATCTAGCCGATGGTGTAGGGATAAGGGTGAATTGCCATCGACAGGTCCAACTAATTTACAACCTCTGTTGATATCAGGTTCTTCTGACTGTCTCTATCAAAAATGAAATGAAGCAGACCCCTTTTTACCCACATCTATGAGTCAAAGAGGCATTCCCCTTCCTCTGGTTATTTTGGTTTGCTTGTCTAGAATTTGGTGGTAGAGACAATGGAACTTGGTTCAACATCGATAATCTGCTTCCCTCCTTCTATATTTGATTCAGAGTCAGAATCGTCCTTTGACTTGGAAGCCTTCAACTCGACCACGAGTGACTTCTTGGACCAACATTCTTCAATGTTGTACCAACGTATTTTATGGTATTCACACCATTTTCCCATGTCCTTCTTTGAATTATCGTTACCCTTCTTATGTTGTGGATTGGAATGTTTGTCTTTAGAGTGGCCATATTTTCTCTATCCCTTGTTGTGTGGGTTGGGGCCTCCTTTTCCCTACTTCGGTTGTGAGGTGTTTGTAGATCCAAACTCTCACCTCTTCTGCTTAATTTTTTGTTCGATATTAACATCATATATATATAAGCCATACCCAATGATGTGATGTCCAGAAAAATATTTTTTATTTGAATGTATCCATGCAAACAATTGTGGTATTATAGAACCAGATGTCACTCAGAGTATTTGATACCAAATTTGGTGCACAGGGTATGAAAAATATTGGTGAAATCTCATATTGTTTGGTCCCTTTCCTGAAGCAGGGTGGTCCATCTAGTGTACTGGTCCTCACAGCTTCCAACATGGTATTATTTTTCTTTAATGGCATCTAGAAATGAATCCCATGTAGGGGATATCGCACATATTGAAGATTCCTATATGGCCCTTTGATTAGAGTAAGTATCCTACCAGTCCTTAACATGGGGGATGGCCTTAAGGAGTGAAAAAGTAAGATTTTCCCTATCAGAAAAATTGTGGAATGAAAAATACCCTTCAAGCAGATTCAACCATTTATCTACAACATTCACATCTACCAGTCCTTCAAATAATGGAATATCAAAATTTACCTATACCTTGAAGGGGGTTGCATGGCCGCTTGATGAAGATGCTTCTACCAAAGGATTTGTGCAAATTTTTCCATCATTTCATTCCTTTGTCGTGCAAGGGCTTCCTCAAGCAACATTTTAAAAGGATATCCTACTCCATCATCTTTATTTTCATCCCCGATATGTTGTTGTCGGGATCAGTGTGGCCAATTTTTCAAAGGATCGATTGGTTCGAGTCCCAACTTCTTATATCGAGATCTTGTCAGGGACATTCACAAAGAAAAATAAATGAAGAGTAGACTGCTCTGATACCATTGATATGGATTTAGGAGTAGAAAAAAATGATTAATAGAATGAATACAATAAACACAGAGATATGAAGAACAACACAGATATCTAGTGAACAATATATTCTATTGAATAAATGAAATAAGATGAAACTGTAAAACTGTAGAATGGAAACAACTTTCTCAAATGGTGGTAGTTATCTCTGAGAAGATATGTGGCTACTATCCGCATCCATTTGAGAAGGATGATTACAATGAGGCTCCATAGGCATTTTTAAAATTACTCATGAATGAAAAAACCCTAGACATCCAAAAACCTAACCCTAGGAGGTGAAATGCCAAAATTCATGTGGCCCCTGATGGGTAAGTTGGTACCTGAAATTACTCGGGTTGTAAATTTTGCATACGACCTCCATTTTAGGAGCGTGATAGCCCGTTGGAAAGGTATTTTCAATAAATACACATTACGCCATCAAACTCTGACTCCGTCTATAGTTTGAATGTGGAAAGCCAAAAATAGCATTGTTTAGGGACCAAAAACGTCCTTGGAAGTACATAAAGATATATTGACATGAAAACATACAAAATAAGCTAGTTGGATTAGGTGGGAGGCCACCTGTCTCCACCTGGAAGATTTTTAGAGATTCATACAACCCCAAAAGTGTAGAACCCACAATTAAAAGGAAGTGCAAAAGAAGACGTTGAACTAAAAACTATCAAGAGGAGACAGTTGGAATAGGTTGGTGACCACCAATATTCATCTAGATCAAATGGATACCATTTATTCCTAAGGGGGGAGGGATTATCTAGGTGGAAATTAGTGGCCACCCACCTATTCCACTAGCTCAAAATACAATTTCCATCTTCGCAGTTTTTTTATGGTCTTTTGGGTTCAAAACTTCCAAGGTCGTTTTGAGGCCCTAAATGATGTTTTTTGGCTTGGAAATACCTAATAGGTATCTATTATAAGATGATATATCAAACAAAATGTGTTCTCCTCATCCATACCTTTCTGACGAGGTACTGAGTAGCCAAAACGAAGATCATATGAAAATTTTGCGCTATCGGAAAGTTGATGTATCAACTACCCCCATTAGGCCCACAAACCTTTTGGTGGTTCATCTCCCAGAGTTAGGTCTTTGTATGTTTAGGGTTTTATCATTTATGATTTATTTAAAAAATTCCTTTTGAGCCTCATTATTGTTTGAATAATTAGATGGGGGGTGAATCAATATGAACACTTTTACCACTTTTAACCACAATATATAAACTTCAACTTAATAAAAAATATATCACCAATATATCATCAATATATCATGAGAATATAAACATAATAAACATCACATCAAGTACATAATACACCAGGATTTATGTGGAAACCAAAATGGGAGAAAACCACAAAATTCTTTCTTATATATCCAAAAATACATTTATTGGAAGCACCAACTTCCCGATTCTCCAGCTGCAACTGGAAGGAGGCTATGCCCCTTATTTATAGGATCTAACTTGAAGGAAGCTACAACTCCCTGAACTCTCTAACTCCAACCAGAAGGAGGATACAACCCCTTGACTATTAGGCTCCAACCTGAAGGAATATACAACTCCTTATATTCTCTGGCTCCAACCAGAAGGTGGCTACAACCCCTTGATTCCAAGGCTCCAACCTAAAGGAAGCTCCAACTCCCTGATTATATGGCTCCAAATGGAAGGAGGATACAACTCCCTTTCCTTTCCCTGTCCTATCTCCCTAAAATATAAGTGTATACCAATTGTCACTACCACAATCACTGCTACTGTCACTGCCACTATCACATTCACTGCCACTATCACTCTCACTTCCACTGTCACATCAAACTGTAATTTTCAAGCTATCACATCAAGCTATCACTATATCAAACCTTTCACTTTCAACCTCTCACTATCACCGATACTCAACATCAATGAAACCATATCCAAGATCACCAAGAACACTTGTCAACCAAATGCTCAACATCACCAACACATGCCTATACCAAGAATGTACCAAGATCACTAACATACCATCACAATATATGTGTCTCAACCATGTACCAAACCTATACCATATCATGTACCAAACCTGTACCAAATCATGTATCAAACATATACCAAATCATGCATCAATCATGTACCAAAACCCATACTATACCATGTACCAAACTTGTACCAAACCATGCATCAACCAAAATATATGTCATACCATGTGCCTACACCATATCATGGATCAAATATTTACCTCACCATGCATCAATGTCACCAAGGAATGCCTCATACGTATACCAAAAATGCATCTCAAACAATGTGTCCAATATCCAAGATGATCCTCAAACCATGTGCCTCAACCATATACCATATCACTCATGATATGTCTCAATCATGCCATACAACATGTACTATAAGATATAATCAATTAAGTTCCTCAACAAAGTACCAAAAAACCAATACCATATACCAAGTATATGCCTCAACTATGCACCTAAGATGTGCCTCAAACATGTGTCAATGCCTCAATAGTATACCAAAGACTTGCCTCAAGCATGCACCATAACATCAACAACATGTAACCCTTAAAACATGCACATAAACACACATTTGACTCTATAATATAATTGGTGTATGTGATCACATACTTGCATATCTTCTTCAACTTGAGAAATAAGATAATAGCGTCTTCATCAAACTTTACCTTAGCCTCACGGGACTATTTTTTGGATTAGTCACAAACCCTAACTTTCAAAAAGAATAACTTTGTACCTATAATGAATAAAGATATGAAAATTATACCCAATATTATTCAATATCTTCTCTACAATTCCTCCAATTTTCACTTCTTGGAACATCCCATAAAAGGAGTTATAGAAAAAATGGAAAACCTTGTTGAATTCTGGCTTATTCTAGAGAGAAAACTTGTAGAGCATATCGTGCACAAAATATTTGATATATATGCATACAAAAAATACTATGGAATTTACTCTATTCAATTCATTTTGTCTCACTACAGTTGGATCCTCTATGAATACATTATGATTGTTTTGCCTGAAACACTTGTTTGATACTAGTTTCATGACTAGCCAAAAACCCTATTTTCCACAGAGTGAATCTCATAAAATACGATGACCCAAAAGATGAAATGATTACCACTGGTACCTTGACATGTCTTGTCAATTGCCTCTAATTGTTTCTATATGTATCATTCTAGAAAAAATGTTATAGCAAAAAAGGTAAGATGACCTTTAAATAACATACCTTAGAACACATCATCACAAGAATTCATCCTCCCTTGGAATTTCACGCTTCTTTACTTCATCTTCCTTCTGAAATTAACCTTAGATATATTTGGTTACCTCATATAAGAATCAATTACTCGCATAGAATATATTCAACAAAATGTGTGTGTGAATGTACTTATGAGTGACTTCTTGAGGTGTATATATATGTTTTCTAAGTAACTGATCCATAATATATTTGCAGAATGAAATGAATACAGATTATTATCAAAAGATTGTTATCGGGATAATTTTTAAGTGCAAACACAAATCAATCCCCCTAGCTTCACTACAAAACTAGAACAAAACAAGACAGTATACTACTCTTTCCTTAGATTTCAGTTATCAAATAGGAAGAGGATTCAAAACATACCTTTTAAATGTTGTAGACATGACCTCGCCAATGTGATCCCAACTCCATTTTAAGGCTTATGGAGAAGTATATGCAAAGGAACACAAGACAATGAAGACAATAATAACATATTCTATTTGATATGAAACTATGTATGTGATCAAGGAATCATACAATATGGACAAATAACATTCATATAGGAAAAAAAAGTATATTTGTATTAAAGAATGTGGAAATAAGATACAACCAGATGTGTTGATGTTTTGATGTTGTCAGTTTCCTTCCAACAATTCCTTGCTTCCCACACACTTCTACTCCATGGATTTTGAGACCATAGATCTGAAATTCACTCACAATCTATCTTGACAAAACAAAGCTCAAATCCAATCTAACCAAGCTAACAATCCCAAGCCAAATTTCCAATCTCAATCCAATCTACCAAGCCCAAGCTAACTTTCTCCATGAGAGATCCTCTCCTTTTATAAGATGGAGAGGATAAGGTGATGAGGTTAGGGTGATCCCACTAAATCAAGAAAGTGATTAAGATCCAAACCGTTCGAAGGTCACCTCACCATAGAATCTTCTCCTTCTAGAAGCATCGAGAAGATGCTCATTTTTTCCACGTATGAAAATTATCACACCCTAGCCATAGGGCATCCTTATGAGATGTTGCAAACTGGTTTCAAGGTAGAGGGCGATGATCAGGAATCATTGCACCCTGTGTATAGTGCATCCTGTGGTGATCTTCCTTAATAGGGTTTTTACAAAGGAAAATACAACTTCTTCTCTCAGGAAAATTTCTTCTCTCTTCTTTCTTCAGGAATTTGGGGCACTGATCCCTCTGAATACAATATATATGTTTACATCATTAACAGTCATAGGGATGAAGAAAATAAAATCTAACAAAGATCCCCCCAAAGTATGAAGTTAGAACATAGTGATAGCTGAAATACTTTGTCGAGTGTGTGTAGGGAACAAGGAACAGTCGGTCGGAAACCTGCCAACAAACAAGGAAGTACAATAGTATATCATCACTGAGGTAGGAATTCCCATACTCATAATACAAATGAATCAAAGCATAAATGTCGACATGCAAAGATCCATGTCAAGTAATATAGGTCATGGCCACTAAACATATATTGTGGATCCATGTCATTATGACTCAAATCTGAACATAGCCACCAAAAATACATTGCGGATCTATGTGTTAAAGACTCAAATTTGAACATAGCCATGAGACATACAATGTGGATCTATGCAACAGTACAATATGAATATACTCCAATGCAACTTGAATCTATCATAAAAGATTCAGGGTCTTCATCTCCATCACTCTATAGTACGAATCTAACCATGCGAATACATGTGTTGAAGTTGAACATGGTAGAAACCACTTGATTACCAGTCATTAATGAATACCATTAACAAGTGTGAGGGAAATCACCATTAATGCCAATGACTCCCAAGGTACACTAATATAATCCAACAAGTGTGAATTTGTGAGCTGAAGTTGAACACTCGGTGAAATCTCCCGATCAGGGGTCAATAATGAAAACTCATTTTTGAAAGTGAGGAAACCTACCATTGAGGCATGCAAGTTCCAAGGTACCAATTAGTTTCTAAGTCTAATTCCTCGATAATGAATTGAATTTGACAGGAAAAGACCCGTCACATGAGGGCCTTAATGTATCCCCCATCAATGCCACGAGACGGGTAAAAAAATTTGAAGTAGATCAAAGTAATAAGTGACTCGGGACTGACTCAGGGATGGACAACACAATAGAATGCTTAAGGACTGTATAAATGGTCGACGCAATTGAAGTCTTTCTGGGTTGAACTTCTCTTTGAACATATTAATGACACAACAATTGTCTTGGCAACACTGACTCAACAATAGGGATCACAAACCAAAATGTAATCTTATAAAGGAGTATGATCAAGAGACAAGTGGATTTTCCAACCTATAAACAAAGAGAGTGAAAGGGTGTCATGTTCAAAAGTGAATTTTCCATAGAATACAGGTTTAGATACATTTCTTTCCCAATTTTTACCCCACCATTTCTGGTGAGTACCTCTTTATTTTTACACAATCTTGAGGAGGATAACATATTCTTGAACTGTAATCTCATCCTTCAGAAGATTCCCTCGGATTATTTTTAACTAACCCTAGGAAGGAGTGGTTCGGTCCCATATGGGCCTTTCAATGTTTGTTTTACGAGTCCAAAGAAAGAAAACTCAAGGGTTTTTCATGTTTGGAGAGTCTAAAAAACACTTAAAGAAAAACTCCTAAATGTCCTTTTTCATAAATTAATATGACGAGACCGAAAAAGGGATAAATTACCACTCAACATATGTTTTCTTCAAATAATTTAACAAGTATGAAAAGAACAAGATCGCTTGGAAATCTTTTCATGTTTAGAGAGTCTGAAAAGAGTTTAAAGGGAACTCCAGAGGGTTCCTTTTTTGTATAACCATTACGAGTCTGAAAAAGTGATAAAAGTTTACTCGGTTACATTTTCATGTATTTACGAGCATGAGAAAGAACAAAGACTAAGCTCAATATTTTTTTCATTTTTACGCAAGCTTAAAACAAAACAAAACTATGCTTGGGATAGATTTTTTTTTTTTTCATAAGATTAAAACTAAACAAAACTATGCTTGGACCTGGTTTAATTTTTACACAAGCGTGAACCACAGGGAACTATGCTTGAGGTAGGTGGTTTCATTTTTACACAATATTGAACCATAGAAAACTATGCTTGAGACTTCCCAACGCATGGTTCACAGATTCACATGGTTAGTACTTAGCCCCCATCTTAAGAAGCTGGTGATGTAACTTCATCATGAAGTCCAGAGGATGAAAGAATTACCCTCTAAGTGTTGATTCGTCCAACGACATAGGAGGATGAAAAGAATATTCAAATACTATACGTAATGAAGTACTTGACTCAATCGAAGTGGGGGAAATCTATTTCATTTTTTAACGAGCTTGCCACAAAGAAGGAAAAATATGCTCAAGGATCTAGGTTCAATCCCCATACCTTTTTTTTATTTTTTAACGAGCTTAACATAGAAATGAGAACTATGTGTGTAACCTTTGTTTCATTTTTAACGAGGTTGCTACAGATACGTGAAAACTATTCTCACAACTGGTTTCATTTTTTAACGAGGTTGCTACAGAGACGCTAAAACTATCCTCACAGCTGGTTTCATTTTTTAACGAGCTTGAAATCAGAAAACCGTGCTCAAAGATAGTTTCATTTTTTAATGAGCTTGAAATCAGAAAATCATGCTCAAATCTGGTTTCATTTTTTAATGAGACTGAAATAAGAAAACCATGCTCAACACTCTTATTGATCATGGCTTCCAAGAGGACAATGCTATGGAAGCACACCATGTCAAGGGACAAAACTTGGTCATGGCTTCCAAGTGATCTTCATTTGATGGAAGAAACACACTCTCGAAGGAACACATGTCAAGGGTCACGACAGAGGTAAGGATATCAGGCTCCCATAGCCCTACCAAAGAGATCACCATGTCAACTACCAGATCCAAGTCATCGTCATAGGCAATGGAAGGTATGGGAGACAACGCCACATAAATGATGTGTGGCAGGGGTGATACCGACTAGATATAAGGACCATTTAGGGAAGTCATTGAATTGATGGTCAAGTTAGGGCCAATGAATGAGAGTTGATCAATAGTCACCACTCTTCCATCATGTGGGAAAGATATCACATGAAAAAGAGTGGACACGATAGCTTTCATGGAATAGACATAATCTCTCCCAAGGAGTAAATAAAAATCCAAGGGGTCTTGGACTACCATGACATCAATAAAGACAGGTTTCCCTCCCAAAGTTACATGAAACCGAGGAAGGATCCCTAAAGGGTGACTGGTTCTTTTGTTAAAAGCTAACAGAGTCTAGGTAGTCGACACAAGCTGAGGATAACCCAAATATTTCCAAGCAATAGAGGACAAAATACTAATGGAAGAACCTTCGTCTATCAACATCTGAGGAACGTCTCGACCACAAACCTATACTTTAATATTGAAAGGAATTTGAGAGGTAAGACAAGGTCCATTTAGCAGACCCCAATAAAAAAGGATGACCTCATTACTTGGAGGAGGTTCCATGGGAAAAGAAGGAATCCCCCCCAGCATAGTAGATTATGTATCGACAAGAAAAGCGTGTGCAATTTCATTTTTACTCTCTAGTGGGAGAGTAGGATCAATCGATGAGGAGATCAGATCAACCACTTGGGTTTCATTCTCTAAGGGGAGAATGGGGTCGACGGGTGGAAATAGATTGACCGCTTGGGTTTCACTCTCTAACGAGAGAGTGAGATTGACTGAGGATGGTTTCAGATCGACCACTTTGTCAACTGGTTCAACTAAGGACGTGACCAGATTAAGTACATGATCAACCAAACTGATCGTTGAAGGGACCGGATTGATCATTCCATCAACTACAAGTGGGTCGAGAGTAAGCTTGCGATAAGCATATGGAAGTTGAGGTTTTGAAATAGTCATGTCTTCCAGTAATTTCGAGGCTTCATCCATATCAGGGAAAAGGTGAGTTTGATGACTCCCTCTGCATAACATACACAGGAACTTGACTATACTTTTCGTCTTCCCAATGGTATCTTGACTAGTTGATGGGAGGTCATCGACATGTTGTCCAGAGGCTGATGACATGGGTTGGCGAGGGTATGTAGGCCATGCTTCTATAACCTTGGATATACCAAGGAAATCCTTAAGAATATGACTATCCTTACAAATCCTACAAGGGTACTTGGGCTTACGGGTTGTTTGGGTGATCTTGGCATCATCAACACTCCCAACACGATCAACAGTAACTAGTTTCTTTCCAACATGTCCGACAACAGTTGGAAGTTTGGACCCTTGTTTATTTTTCTTCTTATTATTATTCCTTTTCTTCTTCTTTTTATCCACCAAGTTACTATCTTTAGAGATTTCACTCGGCGAAGAAGATGAAATGGAAGAAGACCTTGCAAGTGAAGAAGGTGAAGAAGATCTTACTGGTGAAGACGGTGAAGGATCAACATGAGGTTGATGTTCTTGGGGGGAAGTGCTTACAACTAAAGCACTAGCTGCATTCAGGATTACTTGAGTGGAAAACAACAATACTGGTAATCCAATTGTGAGACCTAGAAGGCTCAAAGTAGCGATGTGAGGAGGACTAATGTTTCCGTAAGAAGGAAAAACAAAATTTTCCCGTGGAGAAGGGGTTCCCTCATTGGTCATTCCGGGAACTGACTCCATTAAAAATAGATCCAATCTAGAGTCTTCTAGGGAAAACAAACAACACATGCTAAAAATCCAGGAAGTAAGCAAACAAACAAAACCTTCTCACAATGAACACACCAGTTGGTGATGAAATCCAACGTTGCAGGAACATTTTAAGAAGGGGATGATATAGAGCGGGTGGAAAAGTTACATTGATGTTAGGACCCTATAATGTACCTTTTTGTTCATACTTTTTGCTACCATTACATCCATTTTCCACTCACATTTAAACTTACATTATCACCTTACCCTATCTTTCCAAAGGTATATAACGTCTCTTCTCTTTTATATATGTTTAATGTTTTTTTCATATAATTTTACATTACTCTCATAATTAACCATCGATCATAAATATATAAGTGCTGAAACAGTTCGAACTGTAGATTATCATTGTTGTTTGAAGGCCCGTTGCTGAAACAGTCAAAAGCACGCAAACCCTGTGGCTGAAATAGTTTGTGGTCTACGATGATGAAACAACAATTCACACAAAGAAGAAGTTGTTACACTGACCACAACAGCCGCACCTTGAGCTAGAATTAACCATCGTTGTTGCTTGAGACCACGTCGCTGAAACAGTCAGAACAAAAATCCCGTTGCTGAACTAGATCGCGATTTGCGATGCTAAAACAATATACATCAACAGTAAAAAAAGATAAATAAAGAAGTTGTTACACCAGCCGCAACAACTACACCTCACTAAACGCCATTTCAACTATTGTAATAGCATTATGTTACAGGAGACCAGGATATCCTATTCCAGTATAGAGATTAGATCTGACTAAGAATAGGATTCAGATGTGCACATGTAATTTGATGATCAAATTGTATCGAGGGGATTCTCCTCTTTAAATAAGAGGAAATCATAATTAGAAAGGATCCTTCTTGGCTAAGAAAGGAATTACAGAGAAGGACGTGTTTACTTCAGAAATTGTAACATGATATAGTTGACAGATGAATAAAAGATTATTCTGAGCATTCCTTCCTAGTGCCTTTCGTTTCTGGGGAATCTTGTGAGAAGGGAGGGCCCACCTTCTTCACAAGATTCACCCATTAGTTTTGTAGTGTGCTAGTATTATTTTTGTTCATGCCTTGATTAAATTATGTTTTGTTGAAACTCTACTTTACTAAACTTTGTTTTGCTGAAACTCTGCTTTATTGATTATTACATTGTTTTCGTATAATTCATGCTTGGGTAACTGTTAATCATTCTAATTAGCAATCCTGTTTGGTGAATTTATGAAATCATGATAATCAGAGACAGGTGTTGAAGATTCCTTCTTGGGGAATAGGGTCATGTTCTCTATTAAGAGATAGTTAGCCTTCAATGTGTGTCAATCATTTTTTATTAGTACTGAGTTCATGAAAGTGTGATAATCAGAAACAGGCGTTGAAGATTCCTTCTTGGGGAATAGGGTCCTTTTCTCTGTTATAGAATAGTTGGTCTTTCCTTTTGCAGTATCCTGAAATATTTCTTTCCTAGGTTGTTATTTCTTAATGTAATCCATGATTCTTCGGATAATTATTTCTTTAAACTTTGAACTCTGCAATAGGTAGGTTGTTTTTCTGTAATTCAAAGTAGAACTTCATTTTGTTCAAGTCAAGGTGTGATTAATATACTTTTACTACAACTCTAGATTGCTTTTGAGATTGAGCATATATAGTGTGTGATTGCCTTTGAAATAAACAAACTTCCCTGGTTTGACAATTTATGTAGCACTTGATTGTTTAGTTAAATAAGCAATTATAGTGATCAATATTTTGGCGTCGTTTCCAGGGAAGGTAATTATAGATTTCAAAAGCACTTATTTTCTTTCAGATATAAATATTGCATGAGAGGACGCAGATACCCCAAAGAAACTGACCCTACAGGTGGTAGGGGTAGAGGAAGGGGAGGAAGAAAGACTTATATTGACAAGATTATATCAAAATCTGAATATGTTGCTCCTCAAGGACCAAACTCTAGGAAACCAAAATCCCAACCTTCCTTTCAAGAAAACTTTGAAACAGGGAAAGAGATTTGGAGTCCTGAGACAGTCGAAAAAACAACAGGAAACATTGAGGATAGATCAAGTGTAGCAGGGGAGCAAACAGAAGAAAACATGGATGAGTATAATGAAGAACTGCATCATGAAGAACAAGCAGGTCCTAAGAGAGAGGTAAATGATGAAAACTCTTTTTCCAACTTAGGATTTCCTATTGGTGATATTCCTAGAGGGGTAGATCCCATGAATAAAATTCCACTCTCAACGTTACCTAAATTTCATGGTTTATCTTCAGAAGATCCTAATGAATTCCTTTTTGAGTTTGACATACTATGTAGAAGTTATGATTACATTTCCGATGCTCAAAAATTAAAGCTATTTCCAGCAACATTGAAAGGAAATTCACTAAGATGGTTCATGAGTCTTGGAGGTCATGTAATCACAACATGGGATCAGATGAAACATGGGATCTGTCAATGTGGACTCCTTGGCCTCCACAACAACAACTGTATCTTAACCAATGGAATCCAAATTGGAGAGGGCAACAACCCCCGTTCCCAAATCAATTACCTCAATCACAATTTCTGCAACCACTCTCCTTACCATCAGGTACTCCACCAAACAATCAAACGATGAGGCCCCAACTACCTGTACAACCTAACCCTAACCCCAATAATAAAGTTGTGCAGTGCATTGATATTCATAACCAGCCTACACTTTCTATTTTCCCTGTGCAATGCAATGCTATTCATTTACAATCTGGGAAAATAGTAGAACCTATCATTATTGATGTTACCTCTTCTGATAAAGAGGAAACAAAAAAGCATGATGTACCTGAAGAGGTACAATCATCCTCTAACACTGTTGCTGAAATAGAAAAACCACCATTTCCTGAGCATTTATCTTTGACTAAAATGCCTGAGCCACCTGCTTTCAATCTTCTAGGGGAATTACAAAATCTTTATGTAAAAATTCCACTACTACAAGAACTACGAGATGTACCAATTTATGCCAGGACTATGTGAGACATTTGTGTTAAGAAACCCGGTAGGAAAACTAAAGATCCCCTCACAGTTCATGTCATGGGTGATCTATCTGCACTAATGTCAAGTAAAGTTCCCCCAGTTAAATATGGTGATCCCGACCACCCTACCGTCTTAGTGAAAATTGGAAAAACGATAATCCCTCTAGTCCTGGTATACTTAGGCGCTGCTATCAATATTATGACTCTGGAAACCTCACAACTGTTACAACTGCAGAATGAAATCAGAGACACCCCAACCATCCTAGAATTAGCTGACCGTTCTACAATCAAACTGGAGGGAGTCATTGAAGACCTAATTATCTCATTGGAATCTTGGAATTATCTAGCTGACTTTGTGGTATTACAACCTAAAACAAAGTTTGGGGGCCACCCTCTAATTTTGGGCAAGCCTTGGCTAGCCACAACAGATGCTTTTATCAGCTATAGATCAGGTTCAATGACAATTTCCAACATATATGAGACTAAATAGCTTACCCTCTACCCTCACGCTACACCCTTGATTAATAATGATAATTTTGTATGGGTAGACTTTGATGATCAAACTACTCAACCCATCTTGACTATCGGACAAGCCTTAAGCCTTAAAGATGCCACTGAGGATGAAGTAATTAATAATTTTATTTGTGAACCCTCCTTCGTGACTCCAGAAACTCATAACCAATTAGCTGCACTTTTGGAATCAGATAACTAGGAAAATATTAACTCTGAAAACCCACCTCAAACATCAGCCACCATCTCTTCTAAAAGTATACCAGTAGAAATTGAACCTGGCAAAACACTGAACATAAACCCCAACCTGATAGATGCTGAAACACAACAATTAATGAAGTTACTTCTTGAACATAAAGAAGCATTCACATGGGACTATACAGATATGAAAGGAATCTCTCCCAAATTATGCACTCATCGTACATATATCAAGGAAGTTTTTCGACCGATCTACCAATCTCAATGATGAATGAACCCCAATTTAAGAGAAATTATTAAAGAAGAACTTCAAAAATTGCTCAATGCAGGGTTTATATATCCTATATCGGACAGTGAATGGGTTTCCCCATTGGTAATAGTTCCTAAGAAAAAATGGAAATGGAGAGTATGTGTAGACTATAGAGCCTTAAATAAATCCACTCAAAAAGATCACTTCCCATTACCATTCATTTATCAGGTGTTAGACAGTTTGTCAGGGAAGAAATTTTTCTCCTTTTTAGATGGTTTCAGTGGGTATAATCAGATCAAAATTGCACCCCAAGACCAAGATAAGACCACTTTTACTAGCCCGTGGGCAAATTTTGCTTATAGAGTTCTCCCATTTGGACTATGTAATGCACCAACAACCTTTCAAAGAGAAGTTATAGGAATCTTTTCTGATCTGCTTAATGACTCTATGGAAATTTTTATGGATGATTTTACCCCTTATGGTGTTTCTTTTCAAGAAGCACTACAAAACCTTGAGAAAGAACGTAAACGATGTATATAAGCCCACCTCTCCTTAAGTACAGAAAAATGTCATATGATGATGAGTGAAGGAATAGTGCTTGGACATTTTATTTCATCTTAAGGAATCCAGGATCCATCCAAGATACAAGTCATTAAAAATATTCCTATTCCCAAAACCCAAACAGAGGTGAGAATTTTTCTAGGACATGCTCGATACTACAGAAGATTTATCAAAAACATTTCCAAAATATTTTCTCCTCTGTTTACGCTACTGATGAAAAATGCCGAATTTAAATGGACTAACCCCTACCAGGAAGCATTTAATACACTTAAAACTCAGTTATCTACAACCCCTATTCTAACAGGACTTGATTGGACACTTCCCTTTCATATATCCTCTGATGCTTTAGATACTGCAATAGGAGTTGTCTTGGGAAAAGAAGAAAATCATCTCCCTTATGCTATTTACTTCATTAGCAAGAATATGACTCCTGCTGAACTTAACTATAAAGTTACCGAAAAGGAATTCTTAGTAGTTATCTATGCTATTAATAAATTTTGACATTACATCACTAGCTACTCTACTCTTGTCCATACTGATCACTCATCTATCAAGTATCTAATGAAAAAACCTATCACAAATGCTTGAGTCACCAGATGGTTACTATTAGTACAAGAACTTGATATTACAATTGTAGATAGACCAGGAAAAGAAAATGTAGTTGCTGATTTCCTTTCTCGGTTAACACCTGATGATAATACCCTATTAGATGATTCATTTTCTGATGAATATTTATTTGCAGTATCTTCTCACTCACCATGGTATGCAAACATCACTAACTACTTGGTTGCAGGGAAGTTACCACTACACCTATCCCACCGGGAGAAAAGAAGAATCATTCAACAAAGTCCTCGGTATAGATGGATAAGTGGGTGTCTTTTCCACACAGGACTTGATCAAGAAATACGAAGGTACATTAGAGAAGATGAGGTTTATGATCTACTAAAATCTTGTCATGATGGACCTTGCGGAGGGAATTTTGTTGATAAGAGAACAACACATAAAATTCTCAGGATGGGATATTATGGGCCCTCACTTTTTAAAGATGCAAAGAAATATGTCTGGGCCTGTGATAGCTGTCAAAGAATGGGCCAACCTAATAAGAGAGATGAAATTCCATTAAATCCCCAGGTAGTACTCGAACCATTCGAAAGATGGGCCTAAGACTTTGTAGGACCCATTAACCCCCCATCCAATCAAAAAGTTTATAAAGTGGTCTACATAGATTATATGACCAAATGGGTGGAAGCTAAAGCACTCCATAGAGTGACTGAAGAAGCAGTTTTAGATTTCCTATTTGAAGACATCTTCATCAGATTTGGAGTGCCGAGAGAATTAGTTACAGATGGGGGACCTCCTTTCACTTCTCACGATTTTAAAGCCACCCTTCAAAAATATCATATTCAACATAGAATGACTACACCATACCACCCCCAAGCCAATTGCTAAAAACACCACTGTTCAACAATTTTTTGCCTTTTTCCCCCATTGCTGAAACACCACTATTCAACAACTTTTTTCCTTTTCCCCATTGCTGAAACACCATTGTTCAACAATTTTTCACCTTTTCCCCCATTGCCGAAACACCACTGTTCCGCAATTTTTTGCCCTTTTTCCCCATTGTTGAAACACCATTGTTCAACAATTTTTCTCCCTTCTCTCTATTGCTGAAACACCACTACTCAACAACATGTCTCCACTACTGAAACACCACTTCCTCAGCAGTATTCTGCAACATCACTCTTCAACAAACATTTCTCTATTCTTTCCCTGTTGCTGAAACACTAACTTTTCAGCATTCCCTGTCAATAAGCTCTTTCACTCTCATACTACATTTTTCCCTTCCACTAAACAAATCCTTGATACAATTTCTCTAACAAATAAAAAGTCTCCCCCATGGCTACTGTAGAACTATTATGGACAGGAACTATATTTTGTTTGAAGTACGACTCAAAAGGTAAAGATGAGGTATGTAAACTTTATATGTAAATACAATTGAACTATGGTTAATGAGAAGATCCCAACTCATTATTATCACTCATGTAAAATCATTATTTTAGACGTACTTGAGGGGGGGAAATATCAAAATATTATACCATCATTTCACACGAATCGACCATCGTCATCCTTTTTTTTACGATCCTTTCGTTTGTTTCACCACCATTTGCATGCCTTCACCCGAAAAACTTACTCTGCTCAGAAGCGGTTACTTGACTCTCTGACGGTGCATTTTACTGAGCTGTTATATATGGGAGGCCCTGTTATATGGTACGAACCCACCACGATAGCCCTGTTAGAACTATATCCAGAAGTCTATCAAATTTTTCTACAGATAGGATGGCTGGGTTATTTTCAGAGGCTCCAGGGATTTGATCAACAATAGGTTCTTCAATTTGCTCGAAATCTTCAGGAAGATTATTCCATTGTTCAAGGGGTTCCGATTCCAGTTACAGAGGATGATATAGTACAGGTTTCGGGTCTCCCTGTCAATGGAATTTTCTGAAACACCATTGTTCAACAATTTTTCACCTTTTTCCCCATTGCCGAAACACCACTGTTTCGCAATTTTTTGCCCTTTTTCACCATTGCTGAAACACCATTGTTCAACAATTTTTCGCCCTTCTCTCTATTGTTGAAACACCACTACTCATAAACATGTCGCCACTACTGAAACACCACTTCCTCAGCAGTATTCTGCAACATCACTCTTCAACAAACATTTCTCTATTCTTTCCCTGTTGCTGAAACACTAACTTTTCAGCATTCCCTATCAATAAGCTCTTTCACTCTCATACTACATTTTTCCCTTCCACTAAACAAATCCTTGATACAATTTATCTAACAAATCAAAAGTCTCCCCCATGGCTACTGCAAAACTATTATGGACATGCACTATATTTTGTTTGAAGTACGACTCAAAAGGTAAAGATGAGGTATGTAAACTTTATATGTAAATACAATTGAACTATGGTTAATGAGAAGATCCCAACTCATTATTATCACTCATGTAAAATCATTATTTTAGATGTACTTGAGGGGGGGAAATATCGAAATATTATACCATCATTTCACACGAATCGACCACCGTCATCCTTTTTTTTATGATCCTTTCATTTGTTTCACCACCATTTGCATGCCTTCACCCGAAAAACTTACTCTGCTCAGAAGCGGTTACTTGACTCTCTGACGGTGCATTTTACTGAGTTGTTATCTATGGAAGGCCCTGTTATATGGTACGGACCCACCACGATAGCCCTGTTAGAACTATATCTAGAAGTCTATCAAAGTTTTCTACAGGCAGGATGGCTGGGTTATTTTCAAAGGGTCCAGGGATTTGATCAACAACATGTTCTTCAATTTGCTTGAAATATTCAGGAAGATTATTCCATTGTTCAAGGGGTTCGGATTCTAGTTACAGAGGATGATATAGTACAGGTTTCGGGTCTCCCTGTCAATGGAATTTGCTAGTTTAGCCGCAAAAATATTATCCTTAATGTCCAACAGGATTTCCTCTTGCCAGGGGAACAAATTGAGCCTAAAGGCTGAGGTGTTCAACTTAGCTCGTTGCCACCTCCTTGGCCAAAAGTTGCAGAGTTTGTCAAGAATTACCTTACCTATGAAGGTCGATACCAGGTAGTCTACCAGTATGATTTTGTCTTGTTGTCTCATTTACGACATGCTAGATTGGTGAATATTCCCTATTATCTGCTCGAATGTCTTAGAAATATGTCGCATTATTGTAAAAAGCATAAAAATCCCACCCTTTCCCTCACCCATCACCATCTCTCTCAACTACTTATCCAAAAGGGTTTTTTCCAACAAAACCCTCTCTTAAACAACCCACCCATAGACCCCCAAGAAGTTGTTGAACATCCTGAAAATCTTCTGGAGCAACAACCACAAAACCCTCTAGACCCTCCGGAAGTACCTAACTATCCACCTACAGACCCAATTAATCCAATTAACCTTCCTACCATACCAAGACCACCCCACATCTTACTAGAACCATCCACTCCTACCGTTCATATCATTAACGATGATTCTGAACCAAACAACTCTCCTTGCCCCATCACCGAGGAAAAACCCCCATGCAAACGAAAGAAAATTACCTTTTTTCCCTCCTTTTTACAAAGAAAATGAACAAGGACCTCAATGAGAGCAGCCACTACTGCCACTTCCCTAAACCCCCAACCCATCCGGCTAAAACCCCATACACCTCCACCCTCCCAAATTCCGTAATTTTTACCTATTCCACCCACAGGCACTGAAACACAAGAACCAGAGGCCCGATGTGCTATGACATCATCCTTTTCAAATCAAGTAGTTGAAACACAAGAACCAGCTACTCATCAAGTAGCTGAAACACAAGAACCAGCTACTCATTCAGTAGCTGAAACACAAGAACCATCTACTCATTCAGTAGTTGAAACACAAGAACCAGCTACTCATCAAGTAGCTGAAACACAAGAACCAGCTACTCATTCAGTAGATGAAACACAAGAACTAGCTACTCATTCAGTAGCTGAAACACAAGAATCAACTACTCATTCAGTTGCTGAAACACAAGAACCAACTATAGCTATTACACAAGAACTAGCTACAGCTGAAACAAAAGAACCAGTTGCTGATATTGTTACCGAGATATAGGAATCATATGCCCAGGGTGCCGCAACATTACTTTCTCTACATCAAGAAGCTGAAATACAAGAATCAACAACCGATCCTATAGCTACTCCAAAAGAACCAGCTACTGCGGCTATGACTGTTACATAAGAACCAATCACCCCTCTTAATATACCCTTGAAATATCAACAACCAGAACCAACAATGGCCTCTATCTTACAAGAAAATGAGTTCCTAAGGTTTGAACTGGAAGCCTACAAGCAAGAGCTAGTCATGGTAAAGGAAGCCTACGAGAAGGAACTTAAATTGTACACCCTAGTTCGCATAGTGACCATAACAGAGGAAAATACAATAGAGAATCAGTGTAGAGAGTATATGTGCAGTCAATGTGGGGACATCTATTATCAAGCAGGCTACATAGTAACTCAAATTCCAATGCCAGGAGCTTCCCCTGCACCTACAACTTTTGCATTCAAAGAAGAAAACCTTGTTGTTACACAAGAACCAGCAGGACCTTCCAAAATTCAAAATGAACCCTGGCCCACAACAATTGCCACATCTGAAGCCTCTGTGTTTGTTAATAAAGTTGTACAAACACTGCCTATTGATGAATCTTCCCCTCCTAGCCAGATCAATACCCACACTCTTGTGGAACAAGCCACTCAGACCCTACCTCAACCTACCACTTGCGATGCTGAAACACAAACCCAACCATGGGGTGAGAAGGCAATAATGGACAAATGGAAAAAAGAGTCTGCTGTTACACAGGACAAAAGCCTGCAGGAGCACAGACTACTCTGGATAAACCACATCTATTCAAACTGGGAAGCTTTGGAGAAAACACGCCAAGAATCCCGTGCCCATAAGAAGCAGAATAAAGAGCTAAAAGGAAAATTTCTTCTGATGTTTGACTTGGCACAAAAGTTGTTGGCTACAAGGAAACCATCCTCTAATTAATCTCTTTTCCTCATGGAACGACTTACATTTTTTCAGATTAACTCAATCAAAGAAGGCAGATCCCATGCAGTGTTAAATCCAACAGATTTTGTTAGAACCTTTGTAGAAGCCTCTACTATGGATCAACACCTCCTCTGTGAGGTATATCTTCATAATGAGGCCATCCCTGAGAACTGACACCTTAACCTTAACCCTCTTGTCGGTGATATCTAGATTCAGGCACTCACCTCCTTCCTTAACAATCATATTATATGGAAGAATGACTTCCTAGTTGCCAAGCATAACGAGGATAACCGCCTTCTCTGGATACGGCTAGAACCACAGAATGCTGCCACCTTTGTTGCAGAGTATTATCAGTTTTTGAAGAAACCAGGGATGATTCAATATATTCGACAACTATAGACAACAGTCCTTCAGGATTGTCAACAGTTCATTAAATCCACAGAGATCGCTACCCTACAAGCAAATAACATGTTTTGGCAACAATCTGCTGAGAAAAGATAAGAACACAATCCCTTTAGCCCCACCAATCTTGAGACAACAATCTCCCGGGTACCTAGCTACATCAAATGTGTTCAGCAATGTGTTGAAAGATGGATAGGTTATCTGTTTCATTTTCCTATTCTATGGATGCCAGTAGAGAAATATCAAGTTCATCATAAGTTTCCCAAGAAGGCCGAAACAACAGCTTGGCAAAGGATACAACGCGTTCAAGGATTCAAAGCTCCAATAGACAACACTTTTCACAACTACTGCTTAAGTAACTTCCACGCTCAGATTCGGTATTCAGATTCTGATTCAGATTGAAGTTGCCTGAGGACATGCAACCTTTTAAGTTGGGGGGGATTTTAGAACCTGTTGACGGGCGAAATTGACCGCTTGTCAACTGGAGGGGTGGATCTGGTCCGGGGTTGTCTAAATAACCCAAGCTGTTTGGAATGATACACTTCGAAGGGTTTAACGGCTCCGTTGGCTGATCTAATTTCTAGGAAAAAGAAAGAAAAACTAAACTAAAGAAACTAATCTAAGTGAAAAACAACTACTGCAAACTATATACAAATCGAAACTATATATATAGATAGTTTACTTGCTAATATTATAAAACAATAATTCTACTTATTGAATGTTCAACTATCAATACAATTAAATCTCAATTACATATGTACAGTATTTACAAAATACAAATTTTGATCGAAATTTGCAAAATCATTTGTGAATTGTCTTATGATAGCGAAGCTATTATTTTTTATTTTTATAATTTTTATGAGAAATAAATAAAACAACAACTATCTAACTAAGCAAAGAAGATAATAATATGTACTATATATCTATCTAAACTACAGAGAATTCTCAAATTAATTAACTATTAAATTGCAAATAACAAACTGACCTGAAGTAGCGCTTTCTATTTGTCCTGTGCACAGTACTTGATTCAACTGTTTGATGGGGGAAACCTGCACCATATTTTCCAACAAGCTTCTCGTAAACAAGAAGCATCAACTCTCTTGAATACGAATGACAGAACAAACAAGAGATATAACAACAACAATTTTATATTTCACAGATCATCACATTTAGATAAATCCCAGTGCGAAGATTTGTGCAT
>JZKD02S1595922.1:682977-700914 GCA_000966675.3 Picea glauca
TTACATGAACTTATCATTTATTGATAGATCTATTTTCAAGCTAATGTCAATAGAGTAGGAAGTGGTCGTATCTTGTTTTGTCCACAGACCTCAGCGAGGAGCAAAAGGATTGAAGTGCAACTCGGAGCGTGCAGGGACAAACGTCGATTAAAAGGTACTTCTGTCATCCTTCCTTCTCATGCATTAGGCAAAGATAGATTTGAAATGAAGTCAGTGTCCACGTTAAGCATTTTTCTGTCTAGGGTTAAGGTCAACCCTTAGAGGTGATCTACCTGTCCGCAGGGAGATTTTCCTACAACAGTGTCCAACATTAACTAAAGGCTTGACCATAATGTAATGAGAAATTGATTGTCTCGACCTAAGAAAATGGTTTGTGGGATTCCAAAATGTACCCAGAATCGTTCAAAGAAGAACTTGGCAGTGGCCTCTGCTGTGATTCTCTTCTTGTAGGAAACCATAATCGCCATCTTAGAAAAGAGATCCATAACCACAAAAACATAGTCATTTCCCCGCTTGGTGGATGGGAGGCCCTACATGTAGTCCATTGAGATGGATTCCCATGGCCTGTCAAGAGTAGGCAGAGGGTTGTATAGGCCCTATTTCTTAGTGGCCAGTTTGGCAATCGTGCAGGTAGTGTAGGACCTGATATACTTGTTGACCTCCTGTCAAAGTTTTGGCTAGTGGAAATGTTTCTGCAACATTTCCACTATCTTTTCAACGTCGAAGTTTCCTTCCAAATGACTGTAGTGGGCTTCCCAGATAAGCTTCGTTCGCTCGCTTCATGGAAGGTAGATATGGCCCATATGGCACAACAACCCGTCCTGAAGATGGAAATTAGAAACAATTGTGTTTGCGCCTAACATTTGGTAGGTGGTGGAAAAGTTTGGATCTGTCTCATAGAGTTGGGTCCATCCATAGGTCTCATGGCCGTAAGAGTCTAGCATCGTGGTGAGTGTCGCGACTGGCGGTTTGCTGAGGAAATCAATGACATGGTTGGTGCTTCCCATTTTATACTTGATGTTGAGGTGGAATTGATGCAAGTATGTGGACCACTTATGATGGCGGCCATTCTGCAATTTTCCTTGTGTCTGCATGAACTGCAGTGGCTTGTGATTAGTGTGGATGATTGTCTGCTTCCCAAGAATGTAATGTATCCACTGGCGGCAGGCTTACACAATGGAGTACATTTCTTTGATGTAAGTAGGGTACTTACAGATACAGACAACATTTGATATTGTTTCACTATGATATTCCATGGGGTGGTCATGCTGAATAGAATGGTGTCCACAACATAGTCTGAAGCACCTTTCTCTATCTCAAAGGGTTGTTGCAGGTTCGATAGTAAAAGTATTGGGGATGAGCACAAGCTTTGCTTCAAATCATCGAATGCTTGTTGTTGGGACCAGACCCACACAAATTTATCCTTACCACCACCCATGGTTACTTGGATGAGGGACCATGCAATATGGGAGAATCCCAACACAAACCTACGGTAGAAATTGGCAAGGCCCAAGTGTAACATCCCCAGCCACCCATAGGCCGGGAAATTCCACTGCTCAGACACTTTACTTAGCTCTGAAACCATTGTGTAACATCCCCGACCATCCATGCCAGGCCACGTTATGCTAGAGAAAACATACGTTCTTTGTGTGGAACATACTGTAACATACTCAACATCCAAACTGAGTTATTCCACATAAATTTATATCTGCATGTGATTTAAACATAGCCACACACATAAATCTTGTGGAAGAATTATATATAAAACGTAGGCATACAAATATATCTATAAATACACAGATTCACACTGAAATCACCGTAAACATACACATGAAGCATATACAAGAAATACCCACAAATATACAGACAATCATAACTACGCATAAGATAAACCCATAAAACTGAACACGTAAATAATAATGCAGCATGTAATTTTATCACACAAATGGCACTTATCTTGGTAATAATGTCACCAATTGTGTGAAGACTGTCCACGAACATCCCAGCCTTAGAACAAAATTTTCATCACTCTCAACAGTGCATCACCCCCGAGCTGGGACTAAAATCCACCTGGGCAAAGGGATTCCTAACCAGGCTAAAGGCTCATGGTCAACAGGAAAGACTATGTCCTAGGTTCTCACTCAATTAACAGCCTACATTCCCTCATTCCCCACATGCCTATCCCACCCAAGGAAGTGTGCCCCTTCTCTTCTCAACAGTCCCTTGGCTTCCCCACTTCCCTTCTAGGGCTTCAACAACAGGCCGGATAAGAAGTCTCAGATCCCTACAGTTGTATTTTAGCACCTTCAAGAAATCAATTCCCAGCAATTCTCTCACCCAGAGAGAAATTTCTCACGGGACTGACAACCCACCTCTTCAATATCCCATGGGCCTAACAACCTGCTTCTTCAGTCCCGATCCCCAGCTAACCAGCTACACCAACCTCTATGGCCATGGATACAATTTCAGATACATTGAAATAAATTTCTGAGGATAACTGACTGCGTGAGTGAAAATGGTCATGGAATCATGGTTGAATGATGGAAGGAATCTTGGAAAAGATGATGGTTTGAATTATTGGAAGTGTGAAAATGATCTAAGTCCCAACAATATGTATGCATGTTTCCAACTTGACACTTGTCATGTTGGGAGCTACTTTGGCCCACTTGTCCGCAACTTTGGAACTTAGGATAAAATAATTATCCATACTTCATGATTTAATAAATATTAATATAATATTCCTTTTTTGGCTCAAGCTTCCTAGCTTAGCCCCTTTCCTTAACTTAGCCCCTCCCTCTCCCTAACTAGTGGAGTTTAGTCCCCCATCTCTTTTATCCTGGTCGGTCTGCATGCAACGATGTATTTTATATTAAATATGAGACATGTACAAAAACATGCACACTGGCCTTTAACATCTAGGCTCTCTGGCCTAATCAAAACATAAGCATCCTAGCTTATAATAACTGGCTTACCAGCCTATAAAACATATCATATACACAAAAGTCTTCCTGGCCTCAATATCACACACACTTAAGATGTTGTGCATGGTATCCTGGAAAGTGCACACTTCCTCATTTTACTGCGTAGTACTTGCATGCATTATGCCATGAAAGGAGCATCCAAAATTATATCAAAACAACTTACCAGCTTAAGTACATTTGTATTTACATTTACAATTGGGTTCAGCCTTAGGGATATTACACCAAGAAGCTCCAAAGCTCTCTGAGTGTGGTTGGAGCTAGCTAGTCACGGATGACTTGGATTTTGGTTGGATCCACATGTACGCCATGATGATAAATGATGTAGCCCAGGTAATGAACCCTGCCCATGCTGAAGGATAATTTTTCCAAGTTGGTGTAGAGTTGGTGTCGCCACAAGGTGTGTAGGACCTGCTGAATATGTTGCATGTGTTCTTCCCAAGTCTTGTTGTAAATGAGGATGTCATCTAGATACACCACTACAAAATTATTGGTGAATGGTCATAGGATATCGTCCATCATCCTCATGAAAGTGGTTGGAGAATTTGTCAAACCAAAGGGCATAACCAACCATTCAAAAATGCCTTCCTTTTACTTGAAGGTGGTCTTCCATACATGAGTTTGTTCTATCGAGACCTGGTGGTAGCCAGAATTCAGATCAATCTTACTGAAGTATTTGTCCCCCGTGAGTTGATCAAGGAGGTCGTCGATTCGAGGAATTGGGTATCGATTTCTGACTGTGATTTTATTTAGGGCCCAATAATCAATGGAGAGTCATCAGGTTCCATCTTTCTTCTGTACTAGCAGGATTGGGCTCCCACAAGGTGATGAGATGGGATGGATGTGCTCCTTTTGGATCAGTTCTTGGATCTTCCACTTGATCTCATCATTCTCTAATAGAGAGTGGCGATATATTGGCCCATTGAACAACGATGTGTTGGGGGTTAGATCGATGGGGTGCTTGACCTGATAGTGCAGAGGTACCCTGGTAGGTGAGGAGAGGATATCTAAGTATTATTCCATGAATTTATCCATTTACTTTTTCTGTGTGGAGAGGTTGGCCATGAAGACCCTAGATGTGGTTGTGATCTTTCTCTCTTTCTGAGAGAGAATAATGAATAAGACAAACTTCCTTGTGTGAAATATGACCTTTCTTCATTTCCTGGAAGAGATCACGGAAATAGAACTGGGTGGGACTACCTCGGGTATCCTGTACAATTTCTTGTTCAAATTAATAATAACACTGTGAGGCCTAGACTCATATACAACATGATGTTTCCATAAATATGGTTGGCCCAAAAGAACATTACAAACTTTGAGAGGGGAAACATCACACAATACCTCGTCTTTGAAGGGCTTGATGTCGCATGATAGGCAAAATTGTTGGATGACACGTATGTCGCTTCCTTGGGGGAGCCATCCGATGGTGTAGAGATGCGAGTGCGGTGTTGTCGGCAGGGGGAGTCACTTTACAACCTCTATTGATATGAGTTTCTTCTAGCTACCTCTATCAATGATGAAGTGTAGAGGGGTACCCTTCATGCACATATGTAAATGAAAAAGGCACTCGCCTTCCTCTGGCTCATCTGGTTCACCGGGATGGAGCTTGGTGGTAGAAACGGTAGAACTTGGGTCTACATCTATGATTCATATCCCCCTTTATGGTTTTGACTTAGAGTCGGAACCCGCATATGATTCAAAGTATTTCACCTCAGATACCAATGACTGCTTCGAGCGACAATAAACAGTGTTATGTCAGGGGATCTTATGGAAGTCGCACCACTTCCTAGTATCTTTCTTTGTATTTCTAGTGCCCTTCTTTGCTTTCATCCTGGACTAGTTGTCGTGAGGTTGTCCATATTTCCTTTTTACTTTGTTCTACGAGTTGGGGCCGCCCTTTCATGGATTTTGATGTGAGGGGTTCCCAGGCCCAAATTGGCACGTCTTTTGTTTGAGCTTTTGCTCAATTTTGACAGCATATCGATAGGTCGTGCCCAAGGATGATATGTCCAGAAAATACATTTCGGCCTAGATTTATCTATGCAGACCTCCGCGATACTTGAGCACCATATTTTTCTCAGAACCTTTGACACCCATATTGGTGCGCAAGGTATGGAAGATATTTGTGAACTTGTGCACCGCTTGGTCTCTTTCCTAGTGTAGCATGGTCCATTTTGTGTACAGGTCATCATAACTTCCAACATGGTACTATTGTTCCTTAATAGAATCCCTGAAGGAATCCTAGGTGACTACAACTATAAATAATGAGGGTTCCTTTGTTTCCTTTCTCTCACAAAAAGTTTCCCACCAATATTTTACATGGGGGACGACATTGAGGAGCGCAAAAGTAATATTTTCTCTATTCAAAAAGTTATGGAAAGATAAATACCCTTCTAGCCGATTCAACCATTTGTCTACCTCATATGCATCTATCTGACCTTCAAATATAGGAATATCGAAGTTGATTTGTACCTTGAAGGGGGTGATGCCTCTGTTTGAGGAAGATGTGTCGCATGTTGGTAATATCCGATGGATTTTCACAAAACTATCCATCATCTCGTTCCTTTTTTGTGTGAGGGATTCCTTGAGAAATTTTTTGAAGGGATCTCTTGTCTCTCCGTCTTTCTTTTCTTCTTCCATGAGAGGTCATTTGAGCACGCAAGATCTTTTTTCATCAAGAGAAACGAGGTCGAGACCCAATTCTTTGTACCATGACCTCGTTGGGGACATTCATTAAGAATGACAAGGAGCAAACCTCTCTAATACCACTGATCTGGAATATATTTACAGAACTAAATGAATATATATTATTATCAAAAGATGCTTGACAAAGAATAACAGATATACATTAAAACTAGCTTCTATTCAATAAGGAAATAAGACGAAATTGTAAAATGCAGCGAAAACAAGCTTGCTAGAATGGTGGTGGCTTATCTCTGAGAAGAGAGGTGACGGTTTCTCTCATTTTCAAGAAGATTGTTTACAATGAGGCTCTTAAGGCCTTTTTAAAATAAACAAGAATTTCAAAAACCTTAGACATCCAAAAAACCTAACCCTAGGAGATGAAGCGCCAAAATTCATGTGGGCACTATTTGGGTAAGTTAGTACATCAACTTCCTGGGGTCGTAACTTTTACATATGATCTTTGTTTTAGGCTTACGATATCCCACTGGAAGGGTCTATCTGAGGACTACAATTTTTTCTACTATCTTTAAAATTTCATTTTGACTATGGAGATCCCTAAAATACATTGTTTAGGGCCTCAAAACGGACCCGCAAGTTAGAGACCCGAAAACTAGGGAAAAAATTGCCAAACTAGGAAACTGCCAAGATGAGCCAGTTGGAATAGGTGGGAGGCAACCAACATCCATCTGGATCAGTAACCTATTTCCTTAACTTTAGGGATTCTTGAAATTTCTTGTTACAACCACTTTACCCTTTCATTAATGACTTGCAACTAATTATGGGCTTCTTAACCTATATTTGGGACTTCCATAAGGGCTTCTTAACCCATCTTTGGGGATTCCAAATTTATGACCTCATAACTCCTCTACCGTGAAAAAATATGTGGCGTTCCTCCTATCATTGGAAATTGCATGAAGAGGACTATCCATATATGAGTGTGATACCTACATTTACAATATCCTTCATGTCCTTATTCGTCAAAACAACTTGGGTCTCATGACCAAACCTCTGAGGATTCATGTAGAATTCATCAAATGCACACATCATATCTGCTGACATCAAACAATCTTGTTGAAATCAATGACAAATAAATCACCATCAATATCAACCATATCTCTAGAGCTTCTAGACTTCTCCAAGGGTTGACATCAATCTCCAAGAGTTGACATGAATGACAACCAACTCTCCAAACCAACTGTCCAAAAATATCCCCCTTTGGCATTGATGGCAACATTAATGCTCCAACACTCATGCTCCCCCTATGACCATTAATCCTCGTCAATGTTTCTCACTCTCCCCCTTTGACATCAATGGAAAAGGGTCTCTCTCCTTGGGGTTGATCCCCCTATCTTCATGCATATGTTCTTTCTCTTTGTTTTCATGCCTTTGTTATTTCTCTTCTCTTTTGACATCATGGGTAAAATGATAACTCCCCCTGTCAGTATGTCTCCTCATGTATTTATGCTACTAAAATTCCTTTACGGATATCTTTCTCTGATGATTTATTTTCCCTTGACTTCCTTGCAAGATGTCATGTAGACTACCTGTAAATGTTTCCTTTCCTCTCTTCTAGTGCTTTCTAATTGTCCATTGGTGCTTCCTCTTGTAACTCTCTGACATATATAAAAAGAATTCATTAGTTGATTTCTTCATTCACTTGTCATGTTCACTTGACCATATTTTTCAATGATTTTCTTCTGATGATTTAGATTTTGCTAATGGTTTGTCTTTCCCTATTTTGTTGTTCCTTTCACTTCTTTCCTTTCTATGACTAAATGATTCCAATGATTCCAATGATTCCAATTGTAAATACATTGCTATGAATATTTTCTGACCCATGTTATATGTACTTTATAAGTATCCATCTCTATCCATAACTATTATGCATATTCTCTGACTCATGTTTTATGTACCTACTATTTGAATGTTCTGAATTTGTCTCTGCAAATACTTCAAACTTCTCAATGGATGGTTCTTTGATCTGTATTAGCTACTGCGCTAACTCCCCATGTTCAATATTCATATTTACTGGGAGTCTCCAAGACGAATGGATCATAACAACACCTTCTTTGATCTGGAGTAATATTCCTCTTCGTATTTATTTTCCAAACTTTCCTATATATGACATCATTGTTTTCCTTCATGGGAGGCTCTATCACGCTTGTGCAATTTCAAGTTATGTGTCCATAGTTTTTTCATTTGTAACATTCAATATTATGTGGAGCCACATAAGCATTTATTTCTTGAACATTTCTTTCATAAGCCCTGCAATCTATAGCTTTATGTCCAAAGTTAGTACAATTAATACAATGACCACAAAATAAATTTACATACCTGGGAATAAATGATCTTCTTTATGGTGTAGTCCTTCTAGGTTCCTGTATTGGATGATCATGATTGATGTTTCATTTCTTCATGGGTGTATAAGGTCTTATGTATTCATTCATTTATTATTATTGTTGACCATGATTCCTTCCTTTTATAACTTCTTCATAACTCTTTTGTTTGATTTCTTTCATCATGGAGCTTGAACCTTTCTCAGTCTACATTTGGTTTTAACCTATTCCAAACCCATCATAGTATGGACTTTGATTGTTGATGATCGTATCCAATATTTTGTTGTTATTTTATTGCATGTCCTTATTCTGAATATATTTTCTTAGAGTGACTACTTCTGCTTCCATCCTTTCAATCATCGTCTCCTTTTCTTCTAGCCGACTTCTGAGTATTTATTCAATCCTTCTATCTTCTTCTACCTGGAATTTCAACTTTGTGATTATATTCTTGACTTCCTCTGAGTTGAAATCTTGGGCTCCTTTTACCTTTAGTTCTTCCTTAAGTGAATTGTTTTTCTTTATTTCTTTCCTTATTTCTTCTAAGGCACTAATTAATTCTTCTTTAAGATCGAATTTGCCTTGTTCTTCAGAACCATCATAGGTTCTTTTATGATTTTCCCTAGCCATAAATAGTACCTTTTTTGAATCATTTCCGCTTTCATCATCTTCGTAAGATGAAGAACTGTCTTCCCTTGAGTAGAGATTTGTCTTGAAGGATTTCCTATTATCTCTTCTCTTCTTTCCCTTTTTATATTTCTTTTCTTTGTTGGAATCCTCTTCTTCATCACTTTTTGACTTCTTAGGATAAGTACATTTATTAGAAAAATGACAAATTATACCACAATTGAAACATTTTAAGGAAGCATACCCTTTTACTTGTCGGTTCCTCTCTTCAAATTCCTTACGAAGTTGGTTATTTTTTCATCCTCATCTGAATCATCGCTACAGGTGCAATTTGGATTTGACTTGGGCTCTTTCTTATTCTTTGTCTTCTTGGATGCTTTGAAGGTTACTTCTATCTTGGATGCATTTTCCTGGTTTATTCTCATTTCATAAGTTGTAAATATTCCATGTAGCTCATTCATGCTTATCGTACTCAAATCTGCTCTTTCTTCTAGTGCTGAAATATTAGGATCAAATATCATTGGAAGAGATCTCAGTACCTTTTGAACAATTATAGACTCATCAAATTCTTCTCCCAATCCTTTAATAACATTCATTGTTTCATCAACTTGTAAGAAGCAAGCTGCCATGTCTTCATTTTCCTTCATTTTCAACTGTTCAAATTGACCTTTGTAAGTTTGTAGATTTTTTTCCTTGACTTTGGAATCTCCTTCATAAACATTCTAAAGTTTGTCCCAAATTTCCATTGCAGAATTGCAATGCATAACTTTGACACATATTGAATCAACCAGACCATTCAGGATATCACTTTTTTCTCTCCAATTCTTTTGTCTGAGTTTCTTTCCATCTTTATCTATTGGAGGAGTGGCATGCTCTTTATATCCGTCTACTATTGATTATCAAACATCAAATCGTTGTGCTTGTACATATGTTTTCATCCGTCTGCTCCAAAATGCATAGTTTTTTCCATCAAAATGTGGCATTCCATTTTTATACATATTGTTTCTCTCCATGATCTACCTTCTAGTGGTTAAACTATTTTTTGAAGGACCCTGCTCTGATACCAATTGTTGGAATACTGAGAAGGGGGGGTGAATCAATATGAGCACTTTTACCACTATTAACCACAATATATAAACTTCGACTTAATAAAAAATACATCATCAATCTATCAACAATATATCATGAGCATATAAACAAAAGAAACATTACTTCAACATCATATCAAATACAAAATACACCAAAATTTACGTGGAAACTCAAGCGAGATAAAACCACATAATGATTTCTTATATATCAAGGAATACATTCATTTGAAGCACCAAGTTCCCAATTCTCCAGCTACAACTGGAAGGAGGCTATAACCCCCTATTTATAGGCTCCAACCTGACAGAAGATACAACTCCCTGAATTCTCTGGATCCAACCAAAAGGAGGATACAACCCCCTTATTCTAAGGATCCAACCCGAAGGAAGATACAACTCCCTGAATTATCTAGCGCCAACCAGAACGAGGATACAACCCCATGATTCTCAGGATCCAACCGAAAGGAAGCTCCAAGTCCCTAATTCTCCGACTCCAACTAGAATGAGGATACAACCCCTTTTCCTTTCCCTGTCCTGCCACCCTGAAATATAAGTGTATACCAACTGTCACTACCACAAATACTGCCACTATCACTGCCACTCTCACTTTCACTACCATTATCACTATCACTACCACTGTCACATCAACCTGTAACTGTCAACCTATCACATCAACCTATCACTGTATCCAACCTATCACTGTTAACCTGTCATTATCACCGATACTCAACATCAATAAAACCAAATCCACGATCACCAAGAACACGTTTCAACCACATGCTCAACATCACCAACACATGCCTCTACCAAGCATGTACTAATATCATCAACATACCATCACAATATATGTGTCTCAACCATGTACCAAACCTATACCATATCATGTAACAAACCTGTTCCAAATCATGCATCAATCATATACCAAAACTTGTACCAAATCATGCATCAATCATATACCAAAACCTGTACCAAATCATGCATCAATCATATACCAAAACCTGTACCAAATCATGCATGAACCAGAACATGTGCCAACACCATATCATGCATCAACTATGTATCTCACCATGAATCAATGTCACCAAGGAATGCCTCATACATATACCAAAAATATATGTCAAACAATGTGTCTAATGTCCAAGATGATCCTCAAACTATGTTCCTCAACCATATACCATATCACTCATGATATGTCTCAATTATGACATACACAATGTACCATAAGATATCATCAATGAAGTGCCTCAACAAAGTACCAAACAACTAAGATCATATACCAAGTATATGCCTCAACCATGCACCTAAGATGTACCTCAAGCATGATCCAATGCCTCAACAATATACCAAATACTTTCCTCAAGCATGCACCATAACATCATCAACATGTAACCCTCAAAACATGCATATAAACATACATGTAAATTTGTAACAGGCCTAGTGTATGTGATCATATACCTGCAAACCTTCCTCAACTTCAACATTAAGAGAATAACATTTTCATCAAACTTTACCTTATTCTCATGGGAATGGTTCTTGGATTAGTCACAAACCCTAAATTTCAATAAGAATAACTATGTATGTGTAATGAATAAAGGTCTCAAACTTGTACCCAATATTATTCAATATATTATGTGCAAGTCCTCCAAGTTTCACTGCTTGGAACATCATAGAAAAGGCGTTATAGAAAAAATGGCAGACCTTGTTGATTTTTTTCTTATTCTAGAGAGCGAACTTGTAGACCATGCCACACGTGGAATGTTTTATATATATATCTGAAACTCATACATAAACTAATATGGAATGTACTCTATCCAATTAAGTTTTCCACACTACATTTGGATCCTCTATGAAGAAGTTATGATTGTTTTACCTGGAACACTTGTTTGAGACTAGTTTCAGGACTAGCCAAAAAACCTTATTTTCCACAGAGTGTATCTCATAAAATACGACGAACCAGAAGAAGAAATGATTAACACAAGTACCTTGACATGTTTTCTTAACCTCCTCCAATTTGTTTTATCTGAATAATTCTAGAAAAACTGTTATATTGGAAATGGTAAGATGACCTTTAAATAACATACCTTAGAGCACATCATCACAAGACTTCATCCTCCCTTGGAATTTTGTCCTTCTTTACTTCATCTTCCCTCTAAAATAATCCTCGGATCTCTTTGGTTACCTCACATAAGAATCAATTACTCCCATAGAATATATTTAATAGAATGTGTGTGTGAATGTACTTATGAGTGACTTCTTGAAGTGTATATATACTTTTTCTAAGTAACCTCTTTCCTTAACTTTAGGGCTTCTTCAAATTTATTGTTACAACCACTTTACCCTTTAATTAATGACTTGAAACTAATTAGGGGATTCTTAACTCATCTTTAGGGCTTCTGTAGGGGTTTGTTAACCCATCTTTGGGGCTTCCAACTTCATTAACTCATAACTCCTCAACCGTGAGGAACTATGTGGCATTCCACCTACCATTGGAAATGGCATGACGAGGACTATCCACTGTAAGTGTGTTACCTACATTTGCATTATCCTTCATGTCCTTATTCCTAAAACAACTTTGGGTATCATGACCACACCTCTGGGGATTTGTGTGTAATTCATCAAATTCACCCATCACATATGTTGACATCAATGAAAACTAACTCACCATCAATATAAACTATATCTATAGGGAGTCTAGACTTCCCCAAGGGTTGAAATAAATATCCAAGAGTTGACATCAATGAAAACCAACTGTCCAAACTAACTATGCAACAATTGTAGTAATATTCTTGTGAGTGCACATAGCCATCACATCTCTTCTTAGAGATAATCTACGATCATTTTAGCAAATTCATTTCACTATGTATTTTCTTTTACAGTCTCTGCATATTTCATTCTTTAATATAAATTGAGTATTAATGTATCTTTGTGTTTATATCCTATTTTTGTGTTTCATTTTGTTCCCTCATAAATACAGATCACCAGGACCCTTATTATTTTCACCCACGTGTTCCCTTAAAATATTCTCAGCCTTCAGGGGGATTGGGACTAGATTCTCTATAGGAACCTGGTCATTCTAAGGTCGAGCGTAAGTAATATTTGGAGCATACCCAAGATTGAGCTTCCTAAGAGGTATCACAGGGTAGACATCATCTTATATCAATGATACTTAGATATCATCTTATTGTGTTATATATCATCTTATAGGATGATATATAACACAATTTGGGGGCTACAAGATTCTAAAGGAAACAAGGTTCATGGTTTCTTGGGATTGGATACTCTTGGCGTGGATCATTTCAACAATTTTTTCAAGGAACCAACCCAAGCTAAGATGGCAGAAATGTTAAAACTCATTTCCTATTTTTCACGACTCATTGAGGAAGAGGATAATCGAGCCTTGTTTCATGACATTACTAAAGAGGAATTGCAAGAGATAATTTCTAGTTTAAAAAAAAATAAAAATCCAGGTCTAGATGGATGGAATGCAGGTTTTTTTAAGGATTTATTCGACTTCATCGAGACTAATCTTCTATGGGTGATGGAGGAGATTCACACTTGTCATAACTTCTTGAATAGTATCAACATGACCCTTAATGTTGTTATCCCAACGGTTGATTTCCCATCATCCTTTGACGATGTTGTATGGTCATAAATATAACAAAGTATACAATTTTATTCCCGAGAACAGAGGAGGACCAACAACATTTTATTTCCAACCTACTCAATTTTACATCCCGTGGCCTGTCAAATGGCCTTAAGTATCTAGATTATGTTTTAAAGCCTAACAATTATGGTATAACATATTTGAATTGGATGTTGAGCAGGATTGCGAGGGAATCAATGGTGTAATATATGGATATCTCGTGGGGGGCGTTTGGTTCTTATTAAGTCTGTCACCAAAGCCATACCTATGTGCTGGCATATTCTAGCCAAAATTCCAAAAAGTATCCTTAGTCCAATATGAAAACTCTATTTCAATTACTTGTGGAAAGGTAGCACTAAATATTTGGGGTTTCATATGGTAAGTTGGAAGGTATTTCCCAAGCCTTAGAATATTGGTGGTTGGGACTTGAAGGAAACCTTTGTTTTTGGTCAAGCATTGGTGGAAAAAGCTTTGTGGGTCTTCCTGACCCGTGACAGTATCTGGAGGCATATTTTAGTGGAAAAATATATAACCCCTGGTTCAATTTTAGATTGGATTCAAAATCCAAGAAAGGATACCATTAATGCTTCAAAGCAATGGTGATCACTCACACAAGATTTTCCTATCATCAATAAATTCTTGGCATGGAAGGTTGGGATAGATGCTATTGTGGGGTGTGGAAATAGGATTTTATTTTCGGAGGAACTTATTTCCCATCTTAGAGAGTTTGGGAAATATATTTTCAATCGAATAAGTGACCCAACAATCACAACATTTTAGAATCAAGCTTGGATTTCAATAGATAGATTGGCTCTTAATGCTCAATGGAGTCCATGTTAGGACTTATTCACTTCTAAGTTGAGGAAGGCACATATTCACCTCACGGAGGAAGAGGATGAGTTGGTATAGATGTTTAACAATTCAAGAGAATTGTACACTGTGAAGCTTGGATTTCATGCTATGATGAATGCGGACGAAAATGCCCATGCCTAGTGGTTTAAGAAGATATGCAAGCTCATGGGCCCACAAAATAGTATTATCTTTTTCTAGCATGTTCTCAAAGAATTATTTATTATTTATTACTTGGTACATAATGTAAACAAGAGGGAAGCAAGGGGCCCGTTTGTGCTACCTTTGTAAAATTTCTTTCGAAAAAAATTGTCATATCTTTTTGGAATGTTCATTTTCTCATCATATTTGGCTGGAAATAGGGAATCAGTTGGGACTATCTTCCCTTTGGGAAAAAACTACTCTTATTGAATGATTTTATGACTTTTTCGCTAATCCTTTGATGAAAGAGATCAAGATTCTCCCACCCCTAGTTTCTTGGGGTATCTGACTATCTCATAATTCTTGTACATTCGAGGACAAAGGGAACCCCCCTTTTCAAGTCACTCAACACGTTTTGGGCATGCTATCTCTCTACAAGGGATATTCAAGTTCCAAGAAAGCATGGACGATTTCCTCTATGGAAATAAATAGGAATATTTACTGAGGGTATTTCGATGGGGCTTTTCATGGTCTGGATAGAAGATGGAGGATAGGTTTCATTCTCTATTTTCCATATTCCCATTTTATTACTAGAAAGGCCTCCTTGGTTGTGGGAATCAATAATCAAGGTGAGATCAACTTTGTGTATGGGATTCTCAAATGTGCAGTAAATTGGAGATTGGATGTGTTACAGGTCCTCGGTGATTCTAAGTTGGTGATTGAATAGAGGAAGGTGGAATCTTATCTTGATAATCTTGTGCTTGCTTCTCTATGTCAAGGTTTGAAAGTAATCTTAGTTACATTTAGTCACATCAACTACAAACATATTTACAGAGAACAAAATTCTATTGCAAACTCTTTGTCTAACGAAGATCTAATGTTGAATGAATATCGATTAATCCTTGAGGAATTTCTTGTTGGAGAGTTAATCTCCAGAAGAGATGGTTTTTTCCATGATTTGAAAGACAATTAAGTGCATGGTTTCACTGTAATTTTTTGCTTTCATTTTCATGAACTGTTGTTGGTTGATGATATATGTCTCTTCATAGACAAAAAACTTGTTTGGCCTTTTTGGCTTCCTCTAAGAGTTTTTTGTTTCGGTAGTCTTCTCACATGCCCGTTTATTCAATGCTCTAGTGCCTTCATATTATATCTTCTTCTTTTTTTTTAAATAGAAAATACATTTTTTTGCAATGAATATGTGTGTGTAATTCTTTAAAAAAACAAATTTATCCACTATTTAATGTATTATTATTATATATTTAATTTATTCTTTCTATCTCACACTCACACACACATAGAGACAGGGGGATAAATTTGATTTATTTTTTAATTTAATTAAATATAAATTTTATTGAAATAGATAATTTTATTTAATTAATAAAATTTTGAATATAAAACTTTATTTTTAGATATTTTGGCTCATTTTAAGACAACCTAAATTGTTACAATTTGAAAAATAAATAACCAAAAAAAATGTATAGATCACTTACAATATAGAATGGTTAAACTTAATATCATAGAAGATTTTTTTTCGAAATGAAAAATATCACAAATTTATATATTGTATAAATTCTTTTACATTGACAGTTTTTTCCTGTTCGGTGCTTTATTAGCCCTGATAGAGAAAAAACCATATCTGTAATACACTGACCACTAACTCATCAACAGATCAAGTAATAAAAGACAACCATGACACTGTAAATGGCAAAAATTTCCAGAGCAAGAGAATTTCCACTTTCTCCACTGACTCTTGCCCTCAGCATACTTCAAAAATATTTAGGGATGATATAGGGCTATCTTCCCCATTTTTGCAATGATACATCGACAACCTACCTTCGATTTCTTTAAGCGCTCTTTCTGAAAGGGAGTCTGCCTCCATGTTATGAACCCTATAAATATGTTGAAAGCTAATGTCATTAAAGGTTTTATCCAAATCCCTTGTTTTTTTTTTCCAACATTCAATGTTTCCCGAATTGAGGACCCTTATTATTTATCCACTCAATAATCACTTTTGAATCCCCCAAAACTTGTAAATTTTTTATCACCCGGAAAGAAGCCAAGGCGAGAGTCACCCATAATCCCATGAGCTCCACCTTTGTATTTGTTCCAGCTCCACAATTAATGAACCACTTAGTAATCCTCGATGTATGTGTCTTGAAAAATCCTCCCGCTCCAAAAAATTTACCATTGGATAGGGCTGCACGATCAAAGAAAGCCAACGTGGACCCCCCAGCTTGTGTTATCTCACAAACTTTGTTCGGGGTGAAAATTCGAATAGCATGCTGCCATGAGAAAGAGTTCATAATCCTATGAACCACAGAAGAAAGCGATGGGGAGTGATCTTCGAAAATCACCTTATTTCCCTCAATCCATAATTTCTAGCAAGAAAGGGCTGCCAGGCTAATAGGGGAAGTTTTTTCATTTGACCATACCTTGAAACAATCAGAGACTGAGGATCCATTCCATTGAAGTTTAAGAAAGAAAATGTTTTTCAGGCGTCTCCACACAACCTTTGCAAAGTTATAATGAATCAAAAGATGATTAATGTTTTCAGCAGAACAATTGCAAAGCTTACAAACCCCAAGACCAAAGCATCCTTTCTTCTGGAGTGCCTCCCAAGTAAGGAGCTTTTCTTTTTCTGCCAGCCAAATGAACAACTTTACTTTAAGTTGAATTTTCCACTTCCATAACTTGAGAATCCAATCGCTGTCACTGCTGAATTCATAAGGTTGGAGAAGAGAAGTGTATAGATTTTTAACAGACATGACTCCTGAGGCGTCCCCTCCCATCCACACAATAGAATCGGTTTCCTCGTTTAGGTAAATTCCAACACAACTTAAAGAAGAAAAAAAGAGCTTCCACTCACTAGCGGTCGCCCCGGTAATGCCCAACATTTCACTAGTTATCCACTTGTCTGGAAAAGGGAGATCGCTAGAAGGGATTATTTAAACTATGTAAATGGATAAGTAGGGGTTATGATAATATGGATCGGTCCTCAAGCCCGATAAGTTTATCCCTTTACAAGGAAATAAGATTACCTGATCCAGGCCTCCACCGAAGCCAATGGAGGATGACAAAAGAAGTACCAGTCAATCCATTCCAAAAGCTGGACGCTTTCTGATGAATCTGGGTAGACCATTGGATCCAAGCAATAAATGGCCTATTTCCCAAATATTTGTCAAGGATGATTCGATGCCATATACTATCATGAGTAATCACTCTCCATAAGGTGTTAGCCAGCAAAGTCGTGTTGAAGATAGTGATATTTTTTAGCCCCCACGCCCCTACCTTTCTTGGTCTTGCTAGGATATCCCATCTACAGAGATGGAAATGATGTTTTATACTTTGAACACTCCACAGGAAGGCAAAGGAGAGCTTGCTTAATTTTTCAAGGATGATACATCAGATCCTCATCAATGACATCTAGAAAATAGAAAGACTCTCCAGCACCGATTTGGCTAGGAAAAGACACCCTCTATTAAGGTCCTAACCCGCACATAGGTAGATCAATGTATTCGGATGTAATAAAGGTCAATATTAATAAGTCCTTTCAATAAAATAGAATAAGGCGGATGTAAGAAGACCTAATAGAA
>JZKD02S1595922.1:737105-750651 GCA_000966675.3 Picea glauca
AATCTTCAATAAAACTAAAACACCCAAATATCTCTTGAACTGTCCAGCATGTCCCATGCAATTCGAATTTACCTGAAACAGGTCAAAAATGGACAAGTTAGAGGGATATTTTATTGATAAAACAATAAGAATCTAATTCTATAGGCTAGCTATAGAATCCTATGATTCTATAGCTAGTCTAATTTGAGAACATAACTGTTTTAAATCTATTAAAACTAACAGAAATATATTCAAATTATTAAAACAAATATTTGATTACTAATTAAAAACAAAGAAAATCATTTAAATCACAACAAACCAAAACTTCTATGCTAATTTAGAACAAACAAAATCATAATTGAATCTATTTCAATCAAAACAGACTATAAACGAATATCAAATAAATCTTTGGTACGAATTCAACTCATATACAAAATCCATTCATATAGAGGTAAAACTTCTACATCCATCTGTTTTGCATATCAATAAATCTATCTAGAATTGATTGTAGGGAATTAAAGATGAAAAAATCTTGTCACCGGATCTAAAGCATACACCAGTTGCATAACAGCTTCAGTAGGAAAATTAGATTGAAATCACACCACTCCTGAAGGAAGCCGCAACACTAATTGCCCACATACAACACTTTAAAAGAGAGGTCTTCCAATATAAAAATCTGAACAATTTCTGCCAAAAGTACCATGGATGGCCACAAGCCATGGCCCAAAGCAGTCAACAAGTAGCCACGACTATCCAAAACCTGGAGGACCCAATGTGCACAACAGAAAAACCTTGTAGTACCCAATGCAAACATATAATGGGATGTGAATGGTTCAACAATCTTTGTATTTTTCATCACGTGAGGCTCTGGAAAAACTGCAACAACTTCAAGGTAAGCACAAAAAGCCCAAAACTCTGTTTCAGTTTGCAGTTTTCGACCAAAAGACCTCCTCAAGAGAAACTTATCTGCAAGTCAAAGCTTTTGAAGCAACAACTACTTCCAAACATTGCCATGTCATTTCATTCTTCTCTTGTGTGCGTATTTCCTTTATTTCCTCTTCATGGATCCTACGCTGGCATTCTTGAAAAAGCTCTTGGTCCATATCCATCAACATCTTTCTAACATTCCAAGTCAAATTGTTCACAAGCATACTCCGGTGGTTTCTTACATTTTTCTCCAGAGAAGGGAAAATCAATGACAATATTTCATATCTGTGTAGTGACATCAAATTTATAATATAATCATTGTTCCACAGAAACAAGGCGCACTCAGCTACCTAGAAGTGTGAACTGTTCAGGCAGCGCCCGATTTGTTGAAACAAGGGTACCATACACCTCTGAAATTCAGCTGCTTGGGTGGCTTCCAAAGTATCCTGTTTACAATATTATGGGATGTCGTTGGATGGACAAAAAGTGCAAGTGTAGCACATGAAATCACCACATAATATATTGAGAACTATCCAAATCTTCGTCATGTGTTACATTCAACTTGAAACGTATCATGTAAATCACCCACAAAGTGGTGGCTAATGTTACAGAATCAAGCACTCTGTGTATATCATATTCCAAAACAAGACTGCAATACACCCTCACTGCTAAGAATATAGCAGTAAGTTCCTCAAATTTAAGTGATAAGCCTGCACAGTTCCTTGTCCTATAGATGTAAAAAAAAAACTGGCAGACTGGTTGAATACCCTTTGAATTGATCAAGGGTTCAAACGGATGCAAAGACACATGGCTGAACGAGTGAGAGAGTTTTTTTGGCCCAGTTCTGGGGAAAACATTTCAACAAATACACACAGACCAAAACGTTCCCTTCAACCATTGAGGAGATCTGAGAAATGACCTCTAAAACAAGATCTATAACTCTGTAGAAAAACCAGTTTCGGGTGAAATCGCCTGCATTGAAGGTAAAGGGGCTAAAAACGGTTCTGGGTTTTCAACGGTTTGATCTAATTCAAAACCGTTTTCCCATAATCGCTCATGCAAAAACGTGACTCTAGGGCAATTACGGGGGTAGTCTTAAGAAGTCTTCTCTGGCAAAAATAGAACCAAAACCGACTGTGAGCACCATGGGGTTCAATTCGCCCTTCAGGAGCCAAGAGGGAAGATACAATGGATAGGGGTTTGGGTAGGGTTTGGACAAGGTAAACACAGGACTCAAAACTCAAAGATTTGCCGAAGAATCAATAGAGGTAGCCTAGTAAGGTGGCAGGCATTCATGCCAAAGTGTGCGAGGGTAGTAGAGTTATCTCTACCATGCATAATAGTTATGCCAAAGTACAACCGCCGGTTATCATAGCTGTTCAACCCACTATAGCATAGTTCAAAAATCATGTTGCTTGGCTAACCAATGAAACAATGGTAAGTGTATAAACAACGCATGCAATCAAAACATTATGCCATAGTTTCAAACGATCAAATATTCAATTAGAAAACAAAACCAAATAATTACCATGCGTCGATGTATTGTAATCGCTTATATCAAAAGTTTGACCAACGTGCCAATAGTTTTGTAAACACAAACATAGGTATCATATCAAAGATATATGTGAAAGATTTAACCATAATGCCTATGCATTGTTGTGAATCCAATGGTTAAGTAGGCCAAATAAAAACCTGTAAATCCAAAGCATCGCAAACCTAATGAAACCAAGTCACATAATCAATCAAAAAATGTCCAATGAGTATAGTTCGAAAGTTTTTCCAGCTGCAAAATGATAAGTGAAATGTAAGCGCAAAGGGCATATCAATCAGAAGTATGACGACAGTTTAGACAATGATTCTAATGCGACTTTGAAGGACTGAGTTTTCACGCTTACAGTCGTGAAAACAAAACGAAGATAGGCCTGCGAAAAGGCACAAAGAATAAAAGCGTCGTTCATTTGAAAATTGCGACGAAAAATCGATGTTTGCGAAACATTGGTGTAGGCATCTTATAAGACAATGAAAAATGTGAATTGGCTGCCAACATAGGTGAAAAGGAATATGCAACTCAAACCCTATGAAAATCATAAGAAACCGAATGTGATACTGAAAAACTAGCCCATATCGACCTTCACATGTAAATAATTGTTTTAAAATTAAAACGAGACTATGCCATCTAGGTTTTAGAAAAGAAATGGGAATACCTTTTGTACAACAAGTGGATTTGCAGGAAGCCATGAATAAACTCCATGGGACATCATCTATATTAGTTTTCTTAAACCATGTTTCTCCTTTCAATGTAAGTCATGTTGCTCTGCTTATGAAATCCTCTGTTATTTCTATCTCTACATCCCCGACCTTAGCCCTAAAACCGTCAAAAGTTTGTGCAAAGGATTTTGCAACCTGGAGATTGTAGCCTTCGAAATTCTTAAGGAAAACATCCCATCCATGAGCCTTCAAGTCATATATATCATCATCATGGGACATGAGAGCTTGGAAACCATTTGGATCGATATGAACCATGGGTGCCATTACCACTGTGACAAGGATACAACAAATATCACAAGGGATAGGTTTAGGTTTCCAATGGATGAGCAGAAGCGAAGGTCTAAGTGAACTGTAATGGCAGGAAACATGTAATGTTTAGGGACAATCATAGATTGGAAATGAGATTAAGGGAAAACAAAAAACAGAGGGCTCTTAAAGCTAATAACCATTTCCCACGATGAGTTCTAAAACCTCCATAGTACAAAACCCTAATTCACATAATGGATGATCTCATTAATATGAATGCCAGCAAAGTGAATTGAAAACGTAGGTACAACATGCCTATACCAATTGATATGCATGTTGATATGACAATTTAGCTCATGAAAACTATATCAATTGTTAACCAACATTTTGTGCATTTAACATTTCATAAATTAAATCAATAATAAACTATAAAAACAATGAATTCAAGGTACCCATAATATATAAAGATTTCGATAGTGTATTAATCAATAAGTTCATAAGACTTGAGTTTAAACCATGTACGAGTGCCTTCTAAAATGATATTTCTAAGGTAAAAGATATGTAACCAAGACCATGTTTTATATTTAAATGCATGCTTACAGTCATGAATTTAAAACAAAACAAACGAAAATGAAAACGAAAAACTCAATAAGGTAAGATTAACCCAATCATCGCTTCGAAACTCAGAAACATAAACATTTACAAATGAAAGGTGGTGGCAACTACAGAAAGACATAATCTCTTTGTGAGAACTTTGATTGTAAAAATGAATCGAAAATCATTGGTGGTTGCCAACAATGGCGACATACTGGGCGAAACAGTTATCTCCGCATCACCAAAAAATTCGTGTTAGGGTGAGTCAGATGAAATGAATTTTTAGAAACAGTTAACAATAGGTCAAGCATTATGATTATAACTCATAAGTAATGAAGTTTAGCATCAGATGTATTGTCTAAAAAAATGTAATCCGACATCTAACTTATATTATGAGTGTAGCGATGTTTATGCAGTTGTCTTCGATACTGTTGACAGGGCCACTGCTACCAACAGGCGTCCATAGCCTCGGCAGGGATGTCATTTGACCCACTCTAGTACCTCTATCATGTCCATGAGTCATCCAATTATGATATGGGACATATTTTCACTTTGATCAAATTGAAAAACAGACTTGAGGATCTTCTTGAACCCGACATTACTTCGTTGCCAGTAAGCCTGTTTAGTACCCCGACGAAGTTGCCTTGGTATCACGTATTCATTTACCTGCTGCCAACAAACCTGTTCAGCATCTCGGCAGGTTTACATACACTTCCCACACATTACTTTGCTTTCAATCCTCTAGAATTTGTTTATAATTTTCATAAATTAATAATATTCAAGAGGGCAGGGTGATACTGAAAATCTCATAGTTTGGCATAAAAATTTCAATAAAAAATTATTCTCCTTTTTGCTGATATTCATCATACTTTGGACACTTATATTTCTGTTAGGAAAACATCTCGAGGACGAGAAGGTACAATTGAGTTTTTTTTTCTCAAAACAGGGATAGAATTAGAAGTTTATTGATCCAAGTGGATATCGGTGGCCACCCACCTTTTCCAACTGGCTCAAAATAGTTTTCTGGCAATTTTGGTAATTTACTATTTTTAGCATGTTTTAACTTCTGGGGCCATTTTGGGGTACCAAACGATGTTTTTTTTTTGGGAAATAAGGTTTTCAATATGCAAGTTCCTTTGATTTTGCACCTAAAATGAATCTCCTCGATGATACCTTTCCAACGGGTTATCATATGCCTAAAACGAAGATCGTATGCAAAAGTTACGACCCTGGGAAGTTGATGTACTAACTTACCCAAACGGGGCCCACATGAATTTTGGCCATTTATCTCCTAGGGTTAGTTTTTTGGATGTGTAGGGTTTTTATCATTCCTGTTTATTGTAAAAAGGATTTCATATCCTCATTGTAATCATCTTCTTGCGAATGTGAGTAGCCATCACATCTCTTCTCAGAGATAAGTTGCCACCATTCTAAAGAGTTTTTCACTCTGTATTTTTACAGTCTCTGTACATTTCTTTCATTAATAGAAATCATGTATTACTGTATATCCGTGTTTATGGTTGCATCTCTAATATATTTCTGTTATATTATTGAATATCTGTGATATCTCTGTGCATTTCTTTATTGTATCTTTGCTCTCATTTCATGCCAAAAATAATCCAAATCATTTATTAATGACAATTGCATCTATTTGTATTCTCAAGGAGAAACCATAAACACTGATTGGAACAAAAAATTACTTCTGTTGATCTGAGTTTTAGCATTTACTACTCAAATGCTTGGGAAGTTATCAACTGTTTTTGATGAACGCAAATTATGATCCCCTTCCACAAATGAGATGGTGACTCAGACATAATTATTCAGAAAAAAAATCAAAATCAAGAAAAATGAAGAGAACCAAAATAAAAAACAGAAAAGAAAATTAAAAATATTTACAAAAGAGTGGAATAGAAATCATCAGGTGAAATACCTCTTGAGGGCCTGGCCATTCACTGGGAAATTGTATGGTTGTCCCTCCAAATTATGCAGATGGAAAGAGATGGGACCCAATTTTTTAGAAATTACAAATGGTCCCAACCACATGTTTTGGAACTTGGTATGTTCCCCCTTACCCTCTTGGGATTTATCCCACTCGAGAACCAGATCTCCGACATCAAAATTCCTATCCGAATATGAATTTGAATCAAACCATCTTTTTACAATTTGTTGGTGCTGATCCAATTTCCGCTTTGCCTGTGTTCTCACTTCCTCTAGTTTTAATAAGGAATTTATTCAATTTTCTAGAGGAGTGCACTCCTCTTATTCAAATTTCTGTGACAATTGCAGGGAAGGAAGTAAGACATGCAAGGGGATAATTGCTTCTCTTCCGTAGATGAGGAAGAAAGGGGAATTACCAACATAGGATTTTGGGGTTACCCTATCAGCCCATAGTGCATTATACAGTGCATTGTGCTAGTTCTTGTGATTTTCTGAAACTGTCCTTTTAATAATCTTGATTAATTTTTTGTTTGTTGATTCTTCTAGGCCATTTCCTTGAGGGTAGTAGCTTCCAACATAATTCAGTTTAATCCATTTTTCTAGAGAAAAAATGTTCATGTCAAGGGACAAAAATTAAGAGGTGTTATAAAAAACCATACATTCGGGAATGGTGAATCGAGTGATGATGTGAGAGTTCAGAAAAGATACTACCTGACTTATGTTTTCCACTTTTTAAGGTATGACTTCAGACCACCTTGTAAAATAGTTTGTTTCTATAAGGATATACTTGTGCTGCTACGACTATGAGGGATTAATTGGTCCTATGATGTCTAGACCCCATTGATGAAAAGGTGAATCCATAGTAACAAGTTGTAAAGGGAATGCTGCCTTTTTCACCCATCCTGCAGGCATCTGGCAGATTATGCATTTATGGGACACTGTATGGGAATCTTTAAATAAGGTAGGCCAATAGTACCCAGCTCTTAGAAATTTGTGCGAAGTGGTATATCCAATGAAGTGAACACGAGCTTCACCTGCATGAAGTTTGGATAACACGTTTTCTGATTCTTCATTTTCCAAACAACGCGGAAAAACACCATCAAAGTTGTTTCGAAATAATACATCATTTATTAACTGGAAAGATGCATATTTAAGCCTAAGTGCTCTTCTGTTCATAGGATCAAGATTGCAGGGAGAATATCCATGTGTCAAATAAAATCTAATGTTCTCATACCAATAATTAGCAGTAGCTTATGCACAACTGATCTATTTTTCACTATGTTGATCGACAGTTGATGTGTTTATTTGACTTTATTGTTGTTCAACTGAATCAACCACTAGTTTACACAGGCCTTGACCTCTAAAAATTTGTGCAGGGGTTATTTCAAGGTCATATTCCTGTAGTGACATCATCCAATTTTCCCCTTTCTCACCCAGTTCCTTTTGTACTAACAGGTTTCTTACATCTGGGTAAGGAACAATAACCTTGGTTCTTGATTTCAAGAGGTAAGACTGGAAGCGTTTCACTGCTTTAAAGACAACATGTGCCTGTTGATCTACTGCTGGGTAATTAAGTTATGCTCCTTTAAAAGCTGAGCTCATGAAGGAAATGGGTATCTCATTGCTTTCAACGTTTTTATGTGTAAGCACAACAACATAAGATTGGTCAGAAGCAAAGGTGTAAAGAGTGAAATCCTGAGAAAAATCGAGACTCATTAAGGAAGGGGCCTCTATTATTGATTTTCTAATTGAATAAAAAGCATGACTTTCTTGTGATCCTCGACGATAAAAACATCCTTTTTAATTAAATTTTGTAATGGTCTAACCATTTCTGAGAAGCTTGGGACAAAGCTTCTGACAAAATTAATCTTGTCCAAAAAGGACTGCATGGAGTTTTTGGAAGAAGGAGGGGGGAGTTTAGCAATATCTTGGGTTCTTTCGGGGTCAATAATCATTCCATCCTTAGACACTATAAACCTAATCAATTTTCCTTTCTCTACTACAAAGACCTATTTCTCAGGGTTGAGAGATATGCTGAACTTGCGACATCATTCTAGAACATCCCTAAGGTGAGATAAGTGATCTTTCTTGTTTTTAGAGAAGACAGTGACATCATCAAGATAGACCATGACTGATTGGTTAATGAGACCACGGAAAGAAATATCCATTGCTCTCTGGAAAGTGGCACCGACGTTTATCAGTCCAAAGGGCATTTTCTTGTAGGCATAAGTGCCATATGGGGTGCGAAAGGTGGTTTTAAGCTGGTCCAAAGGAGACATAATGACCTGGTTGTATCCTGAAAAGCCATCTAGTAGAGATAGTCTTTCAGAACCAGACACCTGTTGTATAATTTGTTCCATTGGAGGAACAGGGTAGTTGTCTTTATCAGACGCTCAGTTTAAGTTATGAAAATCGACACAGAGTCGAATTTCACCACTTTGCTTCCTTACATGGACTAAATTAGACACCCATTGTGTGTTCCTAAGTGGGAAAATTATCTTTGCAGTTAGAAATTTGTTTAGTTCCTTTTTAACAGTGGGTTCCAATTTATGGTGCATCTTCCTCAATTTCTATTGAAAAGGTCGAATCTGGAGTTTCATAGGGATAACATGTTGTATGATGTTAGGGTCAAATGTTTTCAAGTCATCATACGTCCAAGAAAAAATGTCTTTAAATTCTTTAAATAACTTTATAAAAGTGAATCTTTGTTGCTCGAAACATCCCTTTCCTAGATCAATATTTTGAGGATTATCCTTTGTTCGTAAATTAATTGTTTCATAGATCAAAGAGGAACTGTTAGTTTTACAATTGAATGCCCCTCTAAATTTATCATGCAAGTCATATAATTTATCTATTCTTATAACAGATCTGGGGATAGAGTTTAGCATCTCAGACATTGATTCAGGAGATCGAGGATCATATATTACTGTGAAGTTTCAAAGGTTCTCGTCATGAGTGCCTTCATCAATGACTGCACCTTGGAAGGTGTCTTCCATATGCAGAAAGCTGATGATCTTTTGGTGATCGTCGAATACTCTCCAGTTTTTGATGTTATATGGGATCGATGGCCTGAACAACAGTTCAATTGAAAACACATTAGGGGAAATACCTTCAGCGGGCAATAGTTTAGAAGTAACATTGGCCATTAAATCAACTTATGAATTACTCAATATGGGAATGGAATTTATGTTAAATGTTGAAAACGCATGCATCAAACTCCATACCTCGGTTTGGTAGCTTTTCATATGTGGTGATAAAAAATGTATGATGTTTCTTACCTGCTTAACCACGATTTCTGAATCACCGAATACTATCATGTTTTTCACATCCATATCCAATGATTTCCTAAGTCCATGTAGTAGTGTTTCATACTCGGTCGTGTTGTTAGTACATTCAAACTCTAACCTGCAAGCAATACAAATATTATTACCTGTAGAATCAATGAGTACACAACCAACACCTTCTCCTTCTTTGGATTTGGATCCGTCAAAGTATAAGGACTAGATCTATGTGTTGTCAGCAGTACTTGGCATACTTGGTAAAGATGGTGTCTCAATATAGGTTGTAACTTCAGATTGCTTCCCAGGATCAATGATAGAAGAGATTTTGGTCATGAAATTACCAAAGAAGGTATTCATTCCATGTGTTTCAAATGAATTTGCAGATGTAACAAAAGGCTCATTTGTATCATTCGGATCCATTACAGTATGCTTGAGATAACATTCTTTGTTTATCCTGATTTTGTTGGGCTATCCATTTTTTAGGTAGCCAAAAGTGAGACCAATCTATGGCAAAGTAACTGTGCAACTGTTCTAACCAATCCCTTCTTAAAAACATGCCATAAAATTTAGGGATATCAAAAATGATAATATCAATTATCTAATGAACTTTAGGATTGGATGATAACCTAAAAAAAACACATTCTTAAGCTCACCAATTACTTTAACGTTTTTTCGATCTAGCTGAATTATTTTGAGATCAGAAGGTTTAACTTCTGCATTAATTTTTTGGCATACAGATGGAGGCATCATATTTGATGATACACTAGAATCGACTATACAATTATGTACATTCCTATTGAAAATTTCAAAGGTTAACAAAAAGGGCGGGACAATTTTCCGAGTGTTAACAACAAAATTCTGCTGATTTTTTTATGTTGTCCCTAAAATAGTTTTATCTACATTTGCTATAGTTTTTTCTGCTAAGTCCCTTTTGTCTAGAAGTTCATATGTCTTTTTAGTTGGGAAATTTTTAGCTGCATTTGAATCAATTTATGTTGATTTCTTGCTGCTGGGATCGTTCTTTTTATTGTTTTCAATGATGCTTTGAAGCATTTTCTGCAAAATAAGGGGGAATTTCAGCAGTTCAAAGACATCAATATTAGCCCTCAATTTTTTTAGATCTTCAATTAAATTGTATTCTAAAACTAGGTCTGCTAAGCTTTGTTTAATTTCATTTTTCTTTGACTGTTTCGGGAACACATTTTTACTTACTTCAGAAGGAGGTTTATTTTGCGTTTTTCTTCTTGTGTTGTAGGGGTGGACAGTTTCAAAATTTTCCTGGAAGATACTATTTGACAAATGACCAAAAACAGGGGGAGATGAGTCCTCCTCCTCTGGTACCTCTTCCTCAACTGCATTGTCAGAATTTTCAGGAGGAACAAAAGAATAATTATCATGTGCTTCTAAGATAGTTTGCAAAGCATACTGTAAACTTTCAAAATTTAGACCTTTTGTGGTCGGGTTTGGACGGTTGGGAAGGAAAGGATTTATGAAAGGAAGTTTGAAACTTCCTTTGCTTGTGGATTCCTCCTCGGATGATCTTTTCAAGTCAACTACCTGATTGGACAGGTTTTGGAAAGCTTTCTGCAAGTTCTCTATGTCTAAAGTTTCTTGTTGATTTTGGTTTGAGGAGGCCTAGTGAGAATTTCTATTTTCTTTTTGGAGGATGAGAATGTTTCAGCTTCATTATTAATATTATCTTTTAATCTCAATATGTCTTTGTCAATTTGACTTGCCTCTTCAAAGGCTTCTAACAAAGTGTTTTTCTTGGATCTTTTAACCCATATGGCTATGTTATTGTGCAAGGATTTAGCATAATATGCAACAATTAAACTTTCTGTGGGCATCGAATCAACAGGGATTTTTTTCTTTAACATTAGAAATATTTGGTTAAAGTCCTTCACTTTTTCCTTAGGATTCATTTTTAAGCTGGAGAGTTCCATAACCAAGAATTCCGAAGATTTATCATCTCCAAATTTTCCCAAGAAACAAGTTTCGAACTTGTCCCAAGAGATGATGGTCTGGGGATGTTGGGAAAAATACCATGTGGAGGCATTTCCCTCAAAAGTATAAGGAAATAATATGCATACTACATCCTCGTGTTCAAGATTTTGGAGTCTGATGGCCAACATACATTTCTTGATGTGATCCTCAACTGATTGCTTTGAATCTAGATCGAATTTAGGAAACCATTTCTCTGAATGCTTAAGTAATGGGTGTTGGGGTCCAGGTACAACCACGACATCTTGATCAATCCAAGGTCTCGTAGGATTATTTTGGTTTTCCATGGGAGTTGGTGGTGTCAAAGGTTGAGATGGTTCTGATGAAGAGATGCTTTTTGTTATCACTCCAAAAGTCACCCTAGACTGTAATCAGGTGAGCTTGGTAACACCAAAATATTTGTAAGTGTAAATGAGGTTTTTAAAGGTCAAATGGACAAGACTCAGAATAATAAGGCTTTAACTCAGAAATATGGGCTAGTATGCACAAGCAAATGAGGTCTTGATTAGCTTCAATCAGTGAATAGAAGTAAAAATGAATAGGAGGAAGACTTAGTGAGGGAGGTGTGAAGGTATTCCATTAACATTGGGTCTTCAAGCAGCCCAAAGAGGAAAAACTCAAACACAATATCCTCTTGAATTCAAAGTTTAAAGAAAACTGAAGAATATCACAACAATATTATAATCAAACATTCATCATAACACAACCATAAAAAAAATCACGTGGATCCTCCAATAATGAACACTTTAGTATAATAGGTAACAAGATGATGTAAAGAGAAATTGACTTCTACTAATAAAAAATTCTCAGGTCCAGTACATAACCAGAGAACAGTCTACTCAGTCAAAGAAATTTACAATAATGGAGCCTCAAATCAACCCTTCCAACCCCACTCTACTCTTGTACCATGAAATATATAGAACCATACGTCCTTTCCAGCTCACCAATTCGAACTCCAACCTCTTTTCCAAAATAGAAATAGTTACAAACAAAGAATGACATGTTTTAACTGATTTCCTGCTTTTCAGGAGGCGAAATTATGAAAACTAGGCTTCAAAATGCCACTTGTAATTCTCAAAATACAATAGTTGTGTAAACTATGAGAATGGTTTTTGTATATAATATCGTTATGAAGAAAAAAATCTCTTATTCTTGTTAAATTCATCTCCAGCTGGCCACAACAGGTGTCACAAAAACATGTCTCGAACAAGAAAACACAAAAACGGAAAACATAGGGCTCACAAATTCTTTCAAATCTCCCAATCCATGACACCTGTGTGAAAAATTAAATAGGTTAATGTTCCTGGGTATGTTATTGACAATAAAATCCTTTTTATTTTTAAAATTCATCTTATTTCACCCGGAAATCCTCCTACAAGTCAACTGGCCAAAAATGTCAGTTCAACAGTCTTAAAACAGAGTTTAAGCAACACGTTCCGTAGCACCACTTCTATGTCAAATAACTCTCTGACCATAGCCCATTTTGAAAAACTGAGAGAGGTTTTTGTTATTTGGTATGTTATGAACAAATAAATCCTCCATTTTTCAAAAATTCTGTCCCATTTTTTCATAATACAAGTTTCAAGTTCATGTCTCAAAATTGGTAAAATAACTCTGCACAATTCGTTTTCTGCCAAAATTTAGGTAGCGCCCGCCTATGTGTCTGCATGCAATTAGGTAGCATAAATCCATGGGTGATTTTGATGCTTGGAACCTTGTGAGGTGTTTTTCAATGCTTGTGTATTTGTCTAGTGTTGTCTTGAGATGTCGATTAATGCTTGAACTTGGATATTGGGCATAACCTAATATAAATTTAATTTCCCCCCATTATATTCATTTTCCAAAATGAATAATGAAGGAATTGTGCAAAGTTGAGGCATAAACATATATTATGCTAACAATTTCGTTTGAAGACTCTCCTCCTGAATAGGATGGAGAATAATCAGGTGGAGATGGTGGAATACTGGATCCTCCTGCCCCAGGGATGAGTGTTTTAGTAGGATTGGTAGTATTTCAACCTAAAGGGTTTTGGGGTAGAACATTTCCTTGAAGTTGTTGTTGAATGTCTGTAAAGTCAAGGGGCTTATTAAGTGGCCTATTGGGTTGTTTGATACGGGCTAAGGCACTATGCGTTCTTATGAGTGACTTGTTGATTAAGGTTGGTTGTCATTGATGTCAACCCTTGAAGAAATCCCCGTAGAAAAAAGGTTTGGGTAATGGACCCAATATTGTTTGATGTAAATATGAATCATTATTTTTTTGTCATGGTTGATAAGAAGTAAATATGGATGAACTCCAAAGTGGTCCCCTTA
>JZKD02S1595922.1:781688-802953 GCA_000966675.3 Picea glauca
GAGGAGGTGAGGGCATGCAAAAGAGGTAGGTAGCACATAGAGGAGGAGAAGGGGGTCAGGGAAGAGAGGAGGGCATGTGGAGGAGGAGAAGGAGAAGGAGTTTGAGGGAAAAGAGGAGGGAACACAAGGAGAAGGAGAAGAAGAAGGAGGTTGAGGAGAAGGAGAAGGAGGTCGAGGGTAGAGAGGAGGGCATGCAGAGTGACGGAAATGCAGCCCTCATTGACCTACAAGTTGGAAGGTCCGCGTGCACACAAGATCTTTCCCTTACATCGGTTCGAAGAGCTTTGCACTGGCTCTTCTATTTTCCTTTCGGAAAATATGCACCCACAACAAATCCTTGTGGGATCCCCTCTTTTCACTTAGGAGATCAGATTTTGCGCTTTCACGAGTCCATAGGTCGAGCGTTGGTCTCTTGAATCCCCGAAACCCAAAAACAGTCAACGCTGACCTTTCCTCTTTCTGTTTCAGGATTTTCCTTATCATGATTTCGGTGATCGCGATGTCGAGAAACTCGTCTCCTCGACTCCCGAATCCCAATTTGCCGAAACTCTGATACACTCACGAGCTTTGAATTTTCAACGCCACTTCACTTCATCAGGACTTCGGACTTCGCAATATCGCGAATCCAATTGCAGGTTTTTCATAAATTCACTCTCCAAAACCCCAAAATAGCGTGCAACCTGTCCACCTCGTTGGCTCCTATGGTCCCACACCATTCTCTTGGCCTTCAGGATTTTGCGGTTCGAGATATCATGATTCCCATTGCAAGGTTTACGGCACTTCCACCCATGAAAACCTGATACAAGTATCCACGTGTAAACGGAACGACCCTTATGGCTCGGATCTATGGTCCTAACCCTCCTGAGCTTTGAACCTTCAGGAGTACTTGTGGTAACTTCCCCACTTCTCTGTGAGATCTAACGGCTCACAGGACTTCGTGGATTCTCCACCGAGAATTCCAACCGTCTGTCTCTTCCTCTAAGAGCTCATCCTCCTATGGTCCGACTTTGCTACGCTTTCCTTCGACCACTTCGAAGGCTTCGAATCCTTTTGAACTTTTTCCAACTCTGAGCCTTTCAGAAAATCCCTACACACACTCCTTGCGGCAGATTTTCAAACACTTTCAAGTGCTTGAATCCCTTCGACCCTATGCACTCCTGCAGCAACAGTCTCTAAATTCTTTGCTCAGGCTCACAACCCTGAGACTTCACTTGGCCTACGCACTCCTTGCACGGCTCTTGTGCCTGACTGCACCTCTATGGAAATGAGAACAAAATCTATCTCTCATGAGATTCCAGAGATGAATTCTCTGAATACTTTGTCGATGCACTCCTTGCGGACACTTCAACTACACTCCTTCCAGGAACTCTTTCTCAGATAGAGAAACAATTGAAACTAATTTCCCTTACTCTCTCTCTCTCTCAGATTTCAAGCATTCAATGAGAAATCATTCATACATAGCATAAAAGCAATTTCATGATAGAAAGAGTAAAACAATTGTGAGCATAAAATTTAAAGATGCATACATAGAGAATATATGAACACCATGAGTCTGAATCACAGTTTTTCTTTGTATTAATTCATAACTTTTGTACATGGAGTCTGCTTCACAACTCTCTGCTTCTACTCTATGCTCTTCTCAATAATGTTACAATACACAAATGAGGGTGTCTATATTATGTTCCCCTCTTGCGCTCTAAAACTGTCCAATCTAGAATTAAATTCTATCTACCTGTATTTACTACCATAAATACCTCTATCTACTAAGGACAAGAGCGGATCGCTCAAGGTCTTTTTACAATATACAAATGTGCCTCCACTTGGAAACTTCATTAATGTTACAAAAGGTTTTCAAAATTTGTGTTGGGTGCTTTTCCAGCTGTCTTTTGCCTTCATGCTGGCTCGCTTGAGATGCTCCTGCATCATACTCCCTCGCTTGAAAGTTTTCATGGGCTCCTGTCCATGAGCTCACACATGGTCTGTCCATGCCTCTGTATCTCTGCTTCTCTCTCCCAGCTGGCATCTTCAACTGGATGTACCTTCCATTTGACCAAGTATTCAAAGTATTCTTTCCACCTGGTCTTCTTGCTTACTCTTTTATCCAGTATGCACTCCATCTGCGGATTATCTGCAACTGGCATCTGCTTTGTCCACTGGATCACTGGTTGGTCATTTCCTAGCCCTAATTCCTCAACTTTATATGGGTACAAATCTGAGATATTGAATATCGGAGAAATTCCGATCCCATCGGGTAATTCAATCTCGTAAGCATTCACCCCAAATTTCTTCAAGACCCTACATGGTCCAATTTTCTTCATCGTCAATTTATTATATGTTCCTCTCGGGAACCTTTCCTTTCTCAAATGTTCCATAATCAATTCACCAACCTCAAACTAAAGTTGTCTCTTGTGTTGATCTAATCTGCGCTTATATTCCTGTCTCAAACTTTGCAATCGCTCCTTCACCTAGCTGTGAAGTTCCTTCATCGCCTCTACGAAATCTTTTGCACTAGCACCCCTAGTTGCCGTCTGTTCTAAATGTCTCAACTCATAAATTCCTCTCGGCTGCATGCCATAGAAAACCTGAAATGGACTCTGCCCTGTGCTCCTGTTAACTGATTCGTTATAAGAAAACTCTGCATGTGGTAATATGTGGTCCCACTGGTTGTGGTGTTCTGTCACCAAGCTTCTCAGCAAGTCTCCCAGACTTCTGTTTACCACTTTTGTCTATCCATCCTTTTGAGGATGATAAGCTGAACTAAATGACAAGTTAGTTCCCAACTTCTTCCATAAGGTCCTCCAAAAGTGCCCTATGAACTTTGTGTCTCAATCCGAAACTATACTTCTTGGTAAGACGTGAAGCCGAATGACTTCTTTGAAAAACAGATTCGCAATCTGAGTTGCGTCACTGGTCTTCTGACATGGAATGAAGTGTGCCATCTTGGAAAACCTATCCACCACCACAAAGATTGAATCATAACCTCTTTTCATTCTTGGCAACCCCAATATGAAATCCATGCTAATTGCATGCCACGACCTTTCAGGTATGGGCAATGGTTAATAAAACCCCGCATTATGTCTCCTTCCCTTTGAATGCTGGCAAATTCTGCATCTGTCCACGAATATCTTGACATCTGCTCGCATTCCCGACCAAAAATATGACTCATTCAGCTTTACGAATGTCTTTTCGTGACCAAAGTGTCCTGCTAGTCCTCCACTGTGTTTCTCCTTCAACAGATTCTCCCTCATGGAGAATTTCGGAATACACAGTTGATTACCCTTAAACAATAATCCTTCCTGGATCATGTATTCTATCCATTGCCTTCTATCCATGAGAATTGGATTCTCAGTTGCTTCGAACACCTCCTTAAAATCCTGATCATCTGCGTACATGTTCTTGAGATCATCAAAACCCAATGTTTTGACTCAGAATTCCTGCAATAGAAAACACTTGCTGCTCAAGGAATCAACAACTTTGTTAGTAGTACCAGAAATATGTTTAATCACAAAAGTGAAATTTTGCATATATTCCACCCATTTGACATGTCTCTGATTCAACTTTTCCTATTGAGTCACAAACTGCAATGCATGATTGTCACTGTATAAGACAAATTCTTTCAGGATCAAGTAATGCCTCCATTTCTTTAATGCATGTATGATAGCATAGAACTCCTTATCATAAGTGGAGTATTTCACTTTCACTTCGTTCAGGTTCTCGCTGAAGTATGCTATTGGCCTATCTTCTTGACTCAAGACTGCCCCTATTGCAAACCCACTTTCATCGCATTTCACTTGAAATGTCTTTCAGAAATCCGGCAACACCAAAATTGGTTGTTCCGTAATCTTCCTCTTCAACAGATTAAAACTTTTCTCAGCCTCTTCTGTCCAGTGAAAAGAATTGTGTCTTTTCTTCACAGTATCCATCATCGCTGCACTAATCCCACTGAAATTCTTGATGAAATTTCGGTAGAAACTAGCCAATCCGTGAAAACTTCTCACCTCAAAGATATTCTTTAGTGATGGCCAATTCTTGATTACCTCCACCTTATCTGGATCCATCCTCAACTCATCTGCAGAAATAAAAAATTCCAAGTAAATGAGCTTTGTCTTCATGAATGAAGATTTCTTCTTTCTTATTAACAACTTCTCCTACTGTAACCTCTACATCACTGTAGCAAAATGCTTCAGATGCTCTGCCACTATTCTACTGAAAACTAGTATGTCATCTAAATACACAATGACAAATTTTCCGATGAACTCCCTCAGGACTTCGTTCATCAACCTCATGAAGGTACTTGGTGCATTTGTTAAGCCAAACGGCATAACAATCCATTCATACAATCCTTCGTTGGTTTTGAATGTTGTCTTCCACTCATCACCTTCTCTCATGTGGATTTGATGATAACCGCTTTTCAAATCAATCTTTGAAAAATACTTTGATCCACTCAAGCAATCCATCAGATCACCCATCCTCGGCAATGGAAATATGTACCTGATGGTTATCTTGTTAATCACCCTCGAGTTAGTACACATCCTCTAGCCTCCGTCTTTCTTTGTACTGAGTATTGTTGGAACAACACACAGACTCAAGCTTTCTCTGACCAAACCCTTGTCCAACAACTCCTGGACTTGTCTTTTGACTTCTTCATTCTCTTGCGGTGTTAATCTATATGTGGATTTGTTTGGTAAACTGGCTCCTGGTATGAGATCAATGTGATGACTCACACTTCTAATCAGTGGCAACAAATGAGGTAATTTGTCCACTACTATATCAACGAACTCTTCCAGCAGTTCCTGAATTTATTCTGGTAAATCATCCACTCTTGTGTTGGTCAAAACAATTTTCGGTTTCCTGACCACAATGAACTGTGGTTCTTCCTTCTTCTTGACCTCTGTAAGAAGTTCCTTCCCACTCATGAGAAGTATTGTTCTTCTTACTTTCTGTTTCACCTCCTTATCCTTAATTGGAAGCAACATGTGAGTCCTCCCATTCTTCTCCAGGGTATATGTGTTCATTCTCCCATCATGAATCACATTCCTATCATATTGCCATGGTCTACCCAACAATAGATGACAAACATCCATAGGGATAACATCACATAATATCTTATCATTATATCCTCCTATCTTAAATTCAACTAAACATTGTTTAGTGACGGTTACCTGATGTCCTTTTTGTAGCCACGAAATTTTGTATGGGCTAGGATGATCAATCATATCCAGCTCCAAATTTTTTACCATCTTTGTGGAAATGAAATTATCCATGCTACCACTATATACAATGACCTTGCATACCCTGTCCTTGGTCTTGCAAGTAGTCGAGAAAAGTCTAGTTCTTTGGATTGAACTCTCTATTCCTCAGCTTTATATGGGTACAAATCTGAGATATTGAATATCGGAGAAATTCCAATCCCATCGGGTAATTCAATCTCGTAAGCATTTGCCCCAAATTTCTTCAAGACCCTACATGGTCCAATTTTCTTCATCTTCAATTTATTATATGTTCCTCCCGGGAACCTTTCGTTTCTCAAATGTGCCATAATCAAGTCACCAACCTCAAACTGAAGTTGTCTCTTGTGTTGATCTTCTCTGCGCTTATATTCCTGGCTCAAACTCTGCAATCGCTCCTTCACCTAGCTGTGAAGTTCCTTCATCGCCTCTGTGAAATCTTCTGCACTAGTGCTCCTAGTTGCATTCTGTTATGAATGTCTCAACTCAGAAATTCCTCTCGGCTGCATGCCATAGACAACCTGAAATGGACTCTGCCATGTGCTCCTGTTAACTGAGTCGTTATAAGAAAACTCTGCCTGTGGTAATATGTGGTCCCACTGGCTGTGGTGTTCTGTCACCAAGCTTCTCAACAAGTCTCCCAGACTTTTGTTTACCACTTCTGTCTGTCCATCCATCTGAGGATGATAAGCCGAAATAAATGACAAGTTAGTTCCTAGATTCTTCCATAAGGTCCTCCAAAAGTGCCCTATGAACTTTGTGTCTCGATCCGAAACTATAATTCTTGGTAAGCCATGAAGTCGAATGACTTCTTTGAAAAAAAGATTCGCAATCTGAGTTGCGTCACTGGTCTTCTGACATGGAATGAAGTGTGCCATCTTGGAAAACCTACCCACCACCACAAATATTGAATCATAACCTCTTTGAGTTCTTGGCAACCCCAATATGAAATCCATGCTAATTGCATCCCACAACCTTTCAGGTATGGGAAATGGTTAATAAAACCCCGCATTCTGTCTCCTTCCCTTTGAATGATGGAAAATTCCACATCTGTCCACGAATATTTTCACATCTTCTCGCATTCCCAGTCAAAAATATGACTCATTCAGCTTTGCGAACATCTTGTCGTGACCAAAGTGTCCTGCCAATCCTCCACTGTGTTTCTCCTTCAGCAGATTCTCCCTCATGGAGCATTTTGGAATACATAGTTGGTTACCCTTAAACAATAATCCTTCCTGGATCAGGTATTCCATCCATTGGCTTCTATCCCTGAGAATTAGATTCTCAGTTTCTTCGTACGCCTCTTTAAAATACTGATCATCTGCATACATGCTCCTGAGATCATCAAAACCCAACGTTTTGACTCGGAACTCCTGCAATAGAAAACACTTCCTACTCAAGGCATCAACAACTTTGTTAGCAGTACCAGAAATATGTTTAATCACAAAAGTGAAATTTTGCATATATTCCACCCATTTGACATGTCTCTGATTCAACTTTTCTTGTTGAGTCACAAACTGCAATGCATGATTGTCACTGTATAAGACAAATTCTTTCAGGATCAAGTAATGCCTCCATTTCTTTAATGCATGTATGATAGCATATAACTCCTTATCATAAGTGGAGTATTTCACTTTCACTTCATTCAGCTTCTCGCTGAAGTATGCTATTGGCCTGTCTTCTTGTCTCAAGACTTCCCCTATTGAAAACCCACTTGCATCGCATTTCACTTGAAATGTTTTTCAGAAATCCAGCAACACCAAAATTGGTTGTTCTATAATCTTCCTCTTCAACAGATTAAAAATTTTCTCAGCCTCTTCTGTCCAATGAAAAGACTTGTCTCTTTTCTTCACTGTATCCATCATCTCTGCACTAATCCCACTGAAATTCTTGATGAACTTTCGGTAGAAACTAGCCAATCCATGAAAACTTCTCACCTCAAAGATATTCTTCGGTGATGGCCAATTCTTGATTACCTCCACCTTATCTAGATCCATCCTCAACTCATCTGCAGAAATAACAAATCCCAAGTAAATGAGCTCTGTCTTCATGAATGAATATTTCTTCATGTTAATTAAAAACTTCTCTTGCTGTAACCTCTACATCACTATAGCCAAATGCTTCAGATGCTCTGCCACTGTTTTACTGAAAACTAGTATGTCATCTAAATACACAATGACAAATTTTTCAATGAACTCCCTCAGGACTTCGTTCATCAACCTCATGAAGGTACTTGGTGCATTTTTTAAGCCATACGACATAAAAATCCATTCATACAATCCTTCATTGGTTTTGAATGTTGTCTTCCACTCATCACCTTATCTCATGCGGATTTGATGATAACCGCTTTTCAAATCAATCTTTGAAAAATACTTTTCTCCAATCAAGCAATCCATCAGATCATCCATCCTCGGCAATGGAAATCTGTACCTGATGGTTATCTTGTTAATCACCCTCGAGTCAGTACACATCCTCCAGCCTGCGTCTATGTTCATACTGAGTACTGTTGGAAAAACACACAGACTCAAGCTTTCTCTGACCAAACCCTTGTCCAACAACTCCTAGACTTGTCTTTTGACTTCTTCATTCTCTTGCGTCGTTAATCTGTATGTGGCTTTGTTTGGTAAAATGGCTCCTAGTATGAGATCAATGTGATAAATCACACTTCTAATCGATGGCAACGAACGAGGTAATTCGTCCACTACTATATCAACGAACTCTTCCAGCAGTTCCTGAATTTCTTCTAGTAAATCATCCACTCTTGTGCTGGTCAAAACAATTTTCGATTTCCTGACCACAATGAACTGTGGTTCTTCCTTCCTCTTGACCTATGTAAGAAGTTCCTTCATACTCATGAAAAGTACTTTGTTTATTACTTCCAGTTTCACCTCCTTATCCTTAATTGGAAGCAACGTGTGAGTCCTCCCATTCTTCTCCAGGGTATATGTGTTCATTCTCCCATCATGAATCACATTCCTGTCATATTTCCATGGTCTACCCAGCAATAGATGACAAACATACATAGGGATAACATCACATAATATCTTATCATTATATCCTCCTATCTTAAATTCAACTAAACATTGTTTAGTGACAGTTACCTGATGTCCTTTTTGTAGCCACGAAATTTTGTATGGGCTTGGATGATCAATCGTCTCCAGCTCCAACTTTTCTACCATCTTTGTAAAAATGAAATATCCATGCTACAAGTGTCTACAATGACCTTGCATACCTTGTCCTTGGTCTTGCAAACAGTCTGGAAAATTCTAGTTCTTTGGACTGAACTCTCCATTCCTCAGCTTTATATGGGTAAAAATCTGAGATATTGAATATCGGAGAAATTCTGATCCCATTGGGTAATTCAATCTCGTAAGCATTCACCCCAAATTTCTTCAAGACCCTACATGGTCCAATTTTCTTCATCTTCAATTTATTATATGATCCTTTCGGGAACCTTTCCTTTCTCAAATGTGCCATAATCAAGTCACCAACCTCAAACTGAAGTTGTCTCTTATGTTGATCTTCTTTGCGCTTATATTCCTGGCTCAAACTCTGGAATCGCTCCTTCACTTGGTTGTGAAGTTCCTTCATCGCCTTTGCGAAATATTCTGCACTAGCGCTCCTAGTTGCAGTCTATTATGAATGTCTCAACTCAAAAATTCCTCTCGGCTTCATGCCATAGACAACCTGAAATGAACTCTGCCCTGTGCTCCTGTTAACTGAGTCATTATAAGAAAACTCTGTCTGTGGTAATATGTGGTCCCACTGGCTGTGGTGTTTTATCACCAAGCTTCTCAGCAAGTCTCCCAGACTTATGTTTACCACTTCTGTCTATCCATCCATCTGAGGATGATAAGACGAACTAAATGACAAGTTAGTTCCCAGCTTCTTCCATAAGGTATTCCAAAAGTGCCCTATGAACTTCTTTGAAAAACAGATTAGCAATCTGAGTTGCGTCACTGGTCTTTTGACATGGAATGAAGTGTGCCATCTTGTAAAACCTATCCACCACCAAAAATATTGAATCAGAACCTCTTTGCGTTCTTGGCAACCCCAATATGAAATACATGCTAATTGCATCCCATGACCTTTCAGGTATGGGAAATGGTTAATAAAACCCCGCATTCTAATCTCCTTCCATTTGAATGCTGGAAAATTCTGCATCTGTCCACAAATCTATTGACATTTGCTCGCATTCCCATCCAACAATATGACTCATTCAGATTTGCGAACGTCTTGTCGTGACCAAAGTGTCCTGCCAATCCTCCACTATGTTTCTCCTTCAGCAGATTCTCCCTCATGGAGCATTTCGGAATACACAGTTGATTACCCTTAAACAATAATCCTTCTTGGATCATGTATTCTATCCATTGGCTTCTATCCCTAAGAATTGGATTCTCAGTTTCTTCGTACGCCTCCTTAAAATATTGATCATCTGCGTACATGTTCCTGAGATCATCAAAACCCAACGTTTTGACTCGGAACTCCTGTAATAGAAAACACTTCCTGCTCAAGGAATCAACAACTTTGTTAGCAGTACCAGAAATGTGTTTAATCACAAAAGTGAAATTTTGCATATATTCCACCCATTTGACATGTCTTTGATTCAACTTTTCCTGTTGAGTCACAAACTACAATGCATGATTGTCACTGTATAAGACAAATTCTTTCAGGATCAAGTAATGCCTCCATTTCTTTAATGCCTATATGATAGCATAGAACTCCTTATCATAAGTGGAGTATTTCACTTTCGCTTCGTTCAGCTTCTCGCTGAAGTATGCTATTGGCCTATCTTCTTGACTCAAGACTACCCCTATTGCAAACCCACTTGCATCGCATTTCACTTGAAATGTCTTTCAGAAATCCGGCAACACCAAAATTGGTTGTTCTGTAATCTTCCTCTTCAACAGATTAAAAATTTTATCAGCCTCTTATGTCCAGTGAAAAGACTTGTCTCTTTTCTTCACTGTATCCATCATCGCTGCACTAATCCCACTGAAATTCCTGATGAACTTTCGGTAGAAGCTAGCCAATCCATGAAAACTTCTCACCTCAAAGATATTCTTCGGTGATGGCCAATTCTTGATTACCTCCACCTTATCTGGATCCATCCTCAACTCATCTGCAGAAATAACAAGTCCCAAGTAAATGAGCTCTGTCTTCATGAATGAAGATTTCTTCATGTTTATTAACAACTTCTCCTACTGTAACCTCTACATCACTGTAGCCAAATGCTTTAGATGCTCTGCCACTGTTTTACTGAAAACTAGTATGTCATCTAAATACACAATGACAAATTTTCTGATGAACTCCCTCAGGAATTCGTTCATCAACCTCATGAAGGTACTTGGTGCATTTGTTAAGCCAAATAGCATAACAAGACATTCATACAATCCTTCGTTGGTTTTGAATGTTGTCTTCCAGTCATCACCTTCTCTCATGCGGATTTGATGATAACCTCTTTTCAAATCAATCTTTGAAAAATACTTTGCTCCACTCAAGAAATCCATCAGATAATCCATCCTCGGCAATGGAAATCTGTACCTGATGGTTATCTTGTTAATCACCCTCGAGTCAGTACACATCCTCCAACCTCCATCTTTCTTCGGACTAAGTATTGTTGGAACAACACACAGACTCAAGCTTTCTCTGACCAAACCCTTGTCCAACAACTCCTGGACTTGTCTTTTGACTTCTTCATTCTCTTGCGGCATTAATATATATGTGGCTTTGTTTGGTAAACTGGCTCCTGGTATGAGATCAATGTGATGACTCACACTTCTAATTGGTGGCAACGAATGAGGTAATTTGTCCACTACTATATCAACGAACTCTTCCAGTAGTTCCTGAATTTCTTCTGGTAAATCATCCACTCTTGTGCTGGTCAAAACAATTTTTGGTTTTCTGACCACAATGAACAACGGTTCTTCCTTCTTCTTGACCTCTGTAAGAATTTCCTTCACACTCATGAGAAGTACTGTGTTGCTTACTTTCGGTTTCACCTCCTTATCCTTAATTGGAAGCAACATGTGAGTCCTCCCATTCTTCTCCAGGGTATATGTGTTCATTCTCCCATCATGAATCACATTCCTATCATATTTCCATGGTCTACCCAGCAATAGATGACAAACATCCATAGGGATAACATCACATAATATCTTATAATTATATCCTCCTATCTTGAATTCAACTAAACATTGTCCAGTGATAGTTACCTGATGTCCTTTTTGTAGCCACAAAATTATGTATGGGCTTGGATGATCAATCGTCTCTAGCTCCAACTTTTATACCATCTCTATAGAAACGAGATTATCCATGCTACCACTGTCTACAATGACCTTGCATACCCTATCCTTGGTCTTGCAGGAAGTTCGAAAAAGTCTAGTTCTTTAGACTGAACTCTCCACCTCCTTCTCTGGTGTCAAAAGAGTTTTTCACATCATCAACAATCTTCCACCTTTAGCGTTTTCTGCCTCAACATCTTGCCTCTGTGCTTTGGAGATGTGAGCTTCTCCACTCTCTTTCTTTTTTTATGGACACTTGTAAGACTTGTGCCCATTCTTTCCACATGTGAAGCATGTTTTTACTCCACCTCTTCCTCTTCCTCTACCTCTAGTACGAGGGAAAGTATTGTTATCAACATAATATCCTCTCCGCTCAGTATGTTGTCCTCTCTGTTCATCATATTTCCCTCACTGTGAACTTCCACCTCTCTCAATTCGAGTCTAAGGTTTCTTCCAATCCTCCTTGGGCTTCTGATATTTATCCTGGGAAACTGATTTGCCTCTGGGCTGACTTATGCCTTGGCCTCTCTGACTCTGCTTTCATCTCAGCTTCTCTTCCACTTTCAGAGCCATATGATAAGCATCTTCCACCGTTCATATGGTTACCATGCTCATCTCATCCTGAATGTCATATCTCAGACCATTCAGATATCTAGCAACCTTTTCATCATCGCTCTCCCGATGACCTGCCCTGATGTTCATCTTATAGAATTCTTCAGTGTATTCTTTCACTGTCATCAACTTCTGTCTCAGATTCTGCATCCTCCTAAACAGAGTAATCTGGTAATCTATGGGGATGAATTTCGCCTACATCTTCGTGATCATTCTGTCCCAGCTTTTGATCTTCTTCTTGCCTTTGCAGCGTCTGACAGCTTGTAGTTCATCCCACCATAATGCTGCATGTCCCTTCAATCTTGTGATAGCATGCTTTACCTTGTTGTCCTCTTCGACGTCTTCATAGTCAAAGTATGTGTCTAGAGCTCTAATCCAGTCTAGAATCTCCTCTGCATCTAGATTTCCCTCATAAACTAGAATGTCCATTTTCTCTCTTGCACCCATTCTTGCAATAGCTATGATCAAGAATTCGTTTGCTACATCTTCTGCTGCAACTTCCTCTTCATGTTCAGCCTCAATCTCACTTTCGGAATCACTAATATCCCCAACACTGACTGTGCGCCTTTGTGTTGTCTCCATGTCTTCAAGTCTAGCTCGTAAGTCACACATCTCTCTCTCCATGGCTGGATTAGTCATCTACCTGCCCCTTCTCCTCGACATTTCCCTCTCCTCTTGCGGATCGGGTGATTGTCGATCCCTTCTCCTTGGCGACATGGTGAATTCTCTTTTTATCTGCTATAGAAAGCAAAGAACCTTTCTATGCTCTGATACCAAACTGACGGAAACACAGCCCTCCTCGACCTACAAGTCGGAAGGTCCACATGCACATAGGATCTTTCCCTTACACCGGCCTGAAGATCTTTTCACTGGCTCTTCTATTTTCCTTTTGGAAAATCTGCACCCACAACAAATCCTCATGGGATCCCCTCTCTGCACTTAGGAGATCGTATTTTGTTCTTTCGTGAGTTCGTAGGTCGAGTGTTGGTCTCTTGAAACCCCGAAACCCGAAAATAGTCAATGCTGACCTTTCCTCTTTCTGTTTCTGGATTTTCCTTATCGCGATTTCAACGATCGTGATGTCGAGAAACTCGTCTCCTCGACTCCTGAATCCCAATTTTCCAAAACTCCTATACACTCGCGAGCTTTGAATTTTCAACGCCACTTCAATTCATCGGGACTTCAGACTTCGCAATATCACGAATCCAATTACAGTGTTTTCAGAACTTCACTCTCCGAAACCTCGAAAGAGAGTGCCACCTGTCCACCTCGCTGGCTCCTATGGTCCCACGCCATTCTCTTGGGCTTCGAGATTTCGTGGTTCGAGATATCGCGATTCCTGTTGCAAGGTTTACAGGACTTCCACCCACAAAAACCCAATACATGTATCCACGTGTAAATATAATGACCCTTATGGCTCGGATCTACGGTCCTACCCCTCCTGAGCTTTGAACCTTTAGGAGTACTTTTGGTAACTTTCCTGCTTCTCTATGAGATCTAACGGCTCATGGGACTTCGCGTATTCTCCACCGAGAATTCCAACAGTCCGTCTCTTCCTCTGAGAGCTTGTCTTCTTGTGGTCTGACGTTGCTACGCTTTCCTTCGACCACTTCGAAGGCTTCGAATCCTTTTGAACTTTTTCCAACTCTCAGCCTTTCATAAAATCCCTACACGCACTCCTTGCGGAATATTTTCAAAAACTTTCAAGTGCTTGAATCCCTTTGACCCTGCGCACTCCTGCAACATCAGTCTCTAAATTCTTTGCTCAGGCTCGCAACCCTGAGACTTCACTTAGCCTGCACACTCCTTTCATGGCTCCTATGCCTGACTTCACCTCTGTGGAAATGAGAACAAAATCTATCTCTCCTACACTTCCAGAGACAAATTCTCTGAATACATTGTCGATGCACTCCTTGCGGACACTTCAACTACACTCCTTGCAGGAACTCTTGCTGAAATAGAGAAACAATTGAAACTAATTTCCCTTACTCTCTCTCTCTCTCTATCAGATTTCAAACATTCAACGAGAAATCATTCATACATAGCATAAAAGAAATTGCATGACAGAAAGAGTAAACCAATTGTGAGCATAACATTTAAAGATGCATAAATAGAGAATATATGAACACCATGAGTCTAAATCACAATTTTTCTTTGTATTAATTCAGAACTTCTGTACATGGAGTCTGCTACACAACTCTCTTCTTCTCCTCTATGCTCTTCTCAATAATGTTACAATACACAAATGAGGGTGTCTATATCCCGTTTCCCTCTTGTGCTCTAAAACTTTCCAATCTAGAATTAAATTCTATCTACCTGTATTTACTACCATAAATGCCTCTATCTACTAAGGACGATAACGGATCGCTCAAGGTATTTTTACAATATACAAATGTGCCTCCACTTGGAAACTTCATTAATGTTACAAAAGGTTTTCAAAATTTGTGTTGGGTGCTTTTCCAGCTGTCTTTTGCCTTCGCGTTGGCTTGCTTGAGATGCTCCTGCATCACAGAGGAGGAGAAGGAGGTCTACCTGCACACAAGGAGAATGAGAAGGAGGTTTAGGTAAGTGAGAAGGGAATGTGAGGAGAAGGTCAGGATCGAGGGCATGCTGGATAGAGGAGGAGGAGGGAACGCCATTTGAAACCTATGCACAAGGAGAAGGAGGTCAACAATCAATTCAACATGGTATTATTTCTCTTCTTTTAAGTTTTCTGGTATTTTTATCTTGAAACATGCCATGAACATGTTCACATTCTCCATTTTATATTTCAATCTTGGGATCATTAGTATCCCATTCATTACTATAAATTCTCAAGTTTTTTCCACAAATCTTACAAACCACTACTAAAATACAGGGAACCCAACACCATCAGTGAAGAAAACAAATTAAATAAATGACAATGAGAGAGTTGTGACTGTATGTCAACTAATTTATCCCTTTAAAAAAACTTGATTTATGTGAAAGGGAGCAATATGTTTGTGAGAAAAAAACAAACATCTATCCCCCCCACATACATTCAATAAGGTGTGTGGGATAAACACACCCTCGAAACAACAAAAAGTTCATAAGAAGATACCTAAAACCCTAGTATCATTCTTAGAGCTTAATGTAAAGGCTTTGAGACAACACCTTAGGCCTATGAACCACTACCAAAATAAAGGGAACCCAACACCATTGATGAGGTAAAAAAGATAAACTACAATTCAATTCTATTATTTCAATCCTTAAAGATTATGGTCACCCCCCCTATCAATATCTCTTTTGTGTGGAGAATGTTAGGGCCAAAATCCACTCATGCAAATCAGACTTACAAAATTATAAATGAAGTAAAATTCAACTTTAGGTTTGGCATAGTACTCATGTAGACAAAACCATAAAGGGAAAATATTGCATGATCATGCAGACCCAAAATTCTTTATAGCACCCAACTAAATTCTCCCTAAAATTTGAGATTCAAATTCCACCACTTGTCCTTTTGAAGTGTCCATATTGTGATCATAAATACCACATAGTTGAATATGATTTGTCCACACATCCATTAATTCAACCCTGATATCGTTAGTGTGGCAATATGACACTTTCTAGGATTTTCATATGCACCTATAGTCTCTATTCATTATTCATGTCAATGTTTTATCTTCACCCACTATGCATATGTTCCATTCTTGTCTCATCTTGAATGAACACCATGTAGGTAAATCTTGTTCTTTTAATTATATTTCATCCCATTTGTATTCCATGTCTCATCCGTTCAATTCTACATGGTTATTTCTTGGACCTAAAGAATTATAGCATTCGATTTTGGTTCGAGGTCAAGTCAGTGGGAAGTGTTGCACAACTAGAAAACATAAGAATCTCACTCCACCCATTCTATTATTGGACCGGAAATATCATAAAACACATGTTAAAACTTTATGCAACTATATGAATTGTGTATACACAATGACACTAAGATCATTGTATTTTTTGACATCACAATAATCGTGGCCCAAAGAAACTAAAGTAGTTTCCATACAAACAAGTTTCTTAAGAGAAACATGTTAAAGTATATCCCCTAAGAGTTATCCAATTTATCCACAAGAATGTGATCCTCAATAGTATCCTCTTAATGCACATTGATTTCTTCATGTTCCTCTCAATCTACTATTGGTGCACAATGATTCATGTGCTAGAGTTTTCAGTCCATACCTCAACGAGGAAATTTTTTATGAGCTACCTCTAAATTTAAAAGTATAGAAAATAGATGATAGAGTCTTTTAAGAAACAATAAAATATAGGAGCTTACTGTGGCTTAGGTAATAGAAGCTTGACACAATTCTATTTCCTTTCTTTTGGATATCGAAGCTAGGGGCATTTATTAGAACACCTTAACCAGGTGTGTTTATTATGAATAATTGTTTACCAATTTATCTTATATAAATGGTACTCTGTGCTCATAGATGGTATGAATTGTCCATACACAAGGACATTAAGATTGTCGTATTTCTTGACATCACAATGATCATGGCCCATATAAATTGAAGTAGTTTCCACACAAACAAGCTTCTTAAGAGAAACATGTTGAAGTATAACCCCTAAGCGTTATCCAATTTATCTGCAAGAATGTAATCCTCAATATTATCCTCTTCATTCATATCAATTTGTTCATGTTCCTCTCAGTCTATTATTGGTGCACAATTATGCATGTTCTAGAGTTTTTGAACCATAGCTTGACTAAGGAAAATTTTAGGAGCTCCCTCTAAATTTAAAAATATAGAAAAATGGTAATAGAATCAAGAAACAAGAAACAAGAAACAAAAGGAGCTTACTATGGCTTAGGTAATAGAATCATGAAACAATGATCGAGTGATACAAAAGAAGATTAAAGATAGCCTATTGATAACAATATTTTTTCATTGGGACCACAAAGATCAATAATTATATCAAACCCTTTTATTGATTTTTCAATTACACAAAACCTTCTATGTTTGATACTTATGCAAAAATAATTAGATTGCACTCTTGGACACCAATTTGACTTTATTTTGGTATTTTGACTACAATTGGTAATTTTAGAACCAATTCTACTATCATTGTCATGAGAGGAATATTAAAGGAGTTAGAGCACAATGATTAAATAAAACAATTATGAGTGAATGCAAGTAATGTGAAATTATAAAACCATGATGAGAACATAAGTTCTTAATAAACATGGAGTTACCTTTGATGTCCTAAGGAAGATAAAATAAAATAGGACATTATAGTTATATTGTTAATAAAATAGGCTTGCTTTTTCTCACTTGCAGCCTAACATGTGGTTTCTTTTTGACCACCATGGTTTAGTTGGTTTCATCAACCTTACAGACTTGAGGAGCTAGAGGAGGTTGGGTTTACACATTAAATTTACTAACATACAATGGAAAATCTATTTTCTGTGATCTGTAAGAAAGTATTCAAAATATCAATATACAGAAACACAAAACATAATGTTGTAGAGTACTAGTTAACTATTGTCGAAATTTCTGCTATATGTGCCCTATTATTTTACACATTACATATTAGTTTTCATATTTCCAATTTGTTGTTGTGAGTTTATACAAGTTTCCATTTATTCTCATTACATCATATCAAATGTAAGTCAATTCTATCCCCCTAGCCTCCTTGGGAATTATATAAATGTTCCATGATGCCAATGGGAGGCATCTCTTCTTTCTTGTAGGTTGTTTACTCCAAATTTCAAATTGCCTATAAGAAGCATATTCATTTTCTTATATCCTATAGTAGAAAGAAAAAAGAAAAAGAACAATAAATGTATTTCAAGAAAGATATTGTTAGCTATGGTGGTGATTCTCCTTGCAAGTAGTACATCTTGAGAAAATTGTCTATGAAGGTCATTCTCAAAGTTGTTCAACACCCAATTGCATAAGTCTGCTACTAGTACATCAATTCTAAAGGGGAGTCCTAAACACCTTATAATATATCCCATCTAAATAAATTCCCATTTTTTAATTAGGGAATTCATCCTACTGATTAATAAGGGCCTCTGCCTTTTCCTTTCTGACCACTGCACATGTTGTCCTAGTGAAGATATGCAAACACTACATCATTCCTTCTATGTTATAGTTCAAGTTTGAGAAAAATGGTGTTTGAAAGATGCACATTAAGCAATTGTTCTCCATCAAGAATGAGAATTCCTCTAATCCACCCTTGGAACCACTCTTCAAGATGAAACTATATGCAACTATATGCAACTATGCAACTATATGCATGTTTATGCAAAAAATGCAACTTATGCAACTATATGAAACTTATGCAACTATATGAAACTATATAGAAACTATATGCAACTATATGCAACTATGAAACTATATATAACTATATGCAAATATGCAACTTATCCAACTATGAAACTATATGCAACTTTATGCAACAATGCAACTTATGCAACTATATTGCAACAATTTCGTATGAAACTATATGCAACTATGAAACATGCAACTTATTCAACTTTATGGAAAATATGCGACTTTATGCAACTATATGCAAGTATGCAACTATATGCAAGTTATGCAACTTTATGCAAATATGCAAATATATGAAAAATATGAAACTTTATGAGAATTCCTCTAATCCACCCTTGGAACCACTCTTCAAGAAGCAACTATATGCAACTATGCAACTATATGCAACATTATACAACTTTATGCAAAAAAATGCAACTTATGCAACTATATGCAACTATATAGCAATTATATGCAACTATATGAAACTATGCAACTATATGCAGCTATATGCAAATATGCAACTTATCCAACTATGCAACTATGCAACTATGCAACTATATGCATCTTTATGCAAAAATGCAACTTATGCAACTTATGCAACTATATTGCAACTATATGCAACTATATGCAAATATGTAACTATATGCAACTATGAAACTATATGCAACATGCAACTTATGCAACTTATGCAACTTTATGGAACTTATGCAACTCTATGCAAATATGAAACTATATGCAAGTTATGCAACTATATGCAACTTTATGCAACAAAGCAACTTATGCAACTCTATGCAAATATGAAACTATATGCAAGTTATGCAACTATATGCAACTTTATGCAACAATGCAACTTATGCAACTATATGCAACTATATTGCAACTAAATGCAACTGTGTTGGTACCACAAATGTATATTGGCACGATAACTTATCTTATTGTTTTAGCGAGTGTAGGTACCAACAAATATGTATTTGTCGAATCTATCTTCCTTGAGTGATGATCAAGATATACTAAGAGAGGTTGAAAGTGAGATGTGTTGTACTAGATCTACTGGTTCTAGATCAACTAGATCTGGAAAGGTAAGGAAAAGATTTTGTAAACGCATGAAATTTTTTATTTCCAACGGAGGGTCATGTAATTATGATGCTAAGAGAATAGGTGACATTGAGTTTCCCTCAAGTTATAAACATCTAGTGCAACGATGGGAACCTAAGGAGCTACATGAAGTGGACACAGATTTCTTCATCACTGGGAGGATGTGTCGCATTGCTCCTTCGCCCTTACATGGATTGGGGTTATTTTCCATGGATGGCATAAAGGTCAGCTATGGCACTGTAACTGAATTGATGGAGCATGTTAGACCAGTATACAAATACAATCACTGGTTGATGTTGGTCCGATATACAGAAAGTATGTGGAGATACAGAATTTTTGCAAATTATATACAGCTAGTAGATAACAATCAAAATAAAGGAGAAACTATGTATATTGATGGAAGGCCAAAAGATACTGGAAACATTGTGGGCTTTATAAATAGTGCACGACCAGTGGCAACAACTAAGAAACCGAATTGCATATTTGAGGGACGTGAAGGAAATCATATATTTGTATGTGCAACAAAAACAATAGTTCTAGGTGAAGAGTTGTTGATCGATTACAACTTAAACCAAATAAATGGACGGGGTGGGGCTATGGGGGTAAATATTTTACATACCATTCAACTCAACCTTTGATCAATCATTGTTACAATTTATCACTACAATATTTCAATTTTTTACTGCATATCTTTCATTTTTCATTATTTGTTTTTCATAACTCTTGTTGACTAATTTATTGTCTCAACATCTATCCAAGGTGACCATGAGATATCACAGGCTACATCTGTCCAGGGTGACTGTGGAAAGACACCCACTATGCATCAACAGGTAAATGTTAAATACAATAACAACTTATGACTACAACAACTAAATTTTAGAAATTTCATTATTTTTTTTTCTAATATTACTACAATATTTCATTTTTTTAATGTTACAGGTGAATTTCATAACTTTTATTGATTGATTTATTGTGTCAACATCTGTCCAGGGTGACCATGGTAGAAAATCACCTGCTACATCTGTCCAGGGTGACTGTTGAAAGACAACCACTGTGTCTCACCATGTAAATGTTAAATACAATAACAACTTATCGCTACAACAACTAAATTTATGAAATTTAAATTTTTTTTTTTTCTGATATTACTCCAATATTTCATTTTTTAAATGTTACAGGTGAATTTCATAACTTTTGTTGATTGATTTATTGTGTCAACTTCTGTCCAGGGTGACCATGTTCGAAAATCACCCGCTACATTTGTCCAGGGTAACTTTGGAAATGCACTCGTTGTGCCTCACCAGGTAAATGTTAAATACAATAGCAACTTATGACTACAACAACTAAATTTATGAGATTTTGTTATTGTTTTTCTAATATTACTGTAATATTTCATTTTTTTAATGTTACAGGTGAATTTCATAACTTTTGTTGATTGATTTATTGTGTCAACATCTGTCCAGGGTGATCATGTCTGAAAATCACTCGCTACATCTGTCCAGGGTGACTGTGGAAAGGCACCCAATGTGCCTCACTAGGTAAATGTTAAATATAGTAACAACTTATGACTACAACTACTAAATTTCTCAAATGGTAAAGTTCATCTCATTAATTTTATTCATCAATGTATTGTGGCATGGTCAACATGGGAAGGCTCCCACTGAGGATTGTTGGTCCCCAGTTTTGACCATGTTCTTTGCCCATACTACATACCATTGACCTCCAACTATATGCCAGTACCACCCTTTTTGACCTCCTTTTGATATAATCAACATCCCGTTAC
>JZKD02S1595922.1:802963-814715 GCA_000966675.3 Picea glauca
ACTAGACGCTTGCCTGCACATACTGTGTATCAGCTCGAAGTATACCAACCCTGGTTTGACAATTTAGTGATTCAGGACACTTAAAAGCTACAATTTAGCAGCCTGACAAGGATATTGATGAGGACGAAATATTTTATTCGACTGACCCAATTACAGCTATAACAAAGTCCTTGAAGAAGGCTAACATATAATATCTAGGTTTGTTTAGCAAAAGACCCCTAACACAAGAGGACAGGGAAAGAATTGCAGAGCTACAAAATACAATAACTAATTTTGGGGTAAGTGGCATCTTCACATATTTTTATCAGCTATGAAAATTTCATATCCGTTTTTTTGTTTTATATTTTGTATATGATCTGATAAAGTAAAGTTTTCCATTTTTAGGAGTTTTTAAACCTCGTGCATCGAGAACCTACCAATCCTGCAACTACTATAGGTAGCAGTGATGATCCAATGCAAAACAAATGTCGACATAGAAAAGTGAAAGTGAGGATGTTTTAGCCTCTTGAGGCTACCCTTGAATCCATTGATGAGAGAAATGATTTTGACCGGCATGACACGTCGGAGCATGATGAGTCGAAGACTGGGACTCCACATGACTCCAGAGATGAACGTATTGTAGATGGAGAGGAAATTATTCTTCATGGAGCATAATGAATTAAAAGCACCAGATCACTAGATGTCACCTTTCTAGTGGATGGCACATGTGTTCCGATCAAGATTTAGAAGATTGTAGGTAATTTTTAATTAATTGATTCATTTTTTTCATGAAATTGAAATGGACATTTGTTGAGATTATTATAAATTAATGGATAACACGTTTCTGTAGGAAACAATGTTTTCTATAGAAACTTAAATGACAAAGCATTGGAGTTGTTTGGCCCCACCATTCACACACAGTGGAATGGCCAAGATAGCAAAAATAAAGATGATTTAATAAACCACATGGTAAACTTGTTCGGCAACACTTTCAACAAGAAAGTGGTTGCAAAGTTAGTCGGCGAGAATTTAAAATATACCAGGGCCCAGTATAGGGAGAAATTGCAATTAGACCTCAAGCACGAGCGCCCTCCCATGGTTCCAGAGAAAGCATGGAAGGCCCTGATATAGGATGCAAAGGAGAACTTGTTTAAAAAACAAGGAAGACATCCACGAGTTGGTCAAGCAAGGTACAACACATGTCATATTATCGGTGAAATATGATCATTTATGTTTTTATTTCTTGTTTTAAGTAACAATTCCGATATCTATTGTTTTTCAAAAATTCCATATGTAGGCTACCAGACACCTCCAAAGCAACCAAGTCCAGAGTGGAAAAACACAGCCAGCATAAACTAGGCCAGGGTGGCTATGGAAAACTAAAAGCCCGAATAGTAAGATTTAAATGATTAAGAGTGGTTAATATTTTTTAACAGTAGCGAACAAATATATGTTTTTGTTATTGGTATTTTTAATGGTGTTATCCATTACAGTTAAATATGTTCAACACTGCTTCCACCGAGGAGGACCTAAAGCTTGGTTACAAACACATTTTTAAAAGTGTGATTGAATATAGAAAAATCTTGGGCCAGACTCCTATCTCACCAACCACGTAGGTAAATCAAATGAATAAGGAAACCACAGTACCATTCTTGTAAAGTCTATTCATATTTTATTATATCACCCTTAACTAAGTATTTATGTTTTTTTTCAAGTAACAGTGCTACTGCAGCAATGAATCTAGCAGTATTCAGCAGAAACCATGTCATACAAGGGTGCACATGTCCAATGATAGTGGAGAGCAGAGTACCCATTCCGGTATGTATGCTTCAAAATTATAAATATTTACTGTGATTGTAGACATTTATTTCCTGACTTATACTTATATATTATCTTATCAAAATTGAAGAGCATGTAGCTTTGGAGGGTGAACTGCGAGAGGAACCAAGTGGAAAAGAAATTAACGCACCAATTGTCACAACTACACGGACAGGTAAAGAGAAATAGTGTAATGTTAATCAAAATAATGAATTAGTTATTTCAATTATATTTCAACATATCGATATGATCATTTTCGTTGTTGCAGTTCACGACCCTAAACAGATTCCTCGATGCCCTTCTCAATGACGTACTAGAAGTATGGTACATGAGCACATGGAAACAGAAACAATAGAAGGAGAGGGCACACAAAATACAATGTCCATGGATGATTATGATACCCCAATTGTCAATTTTGTGAATGTAAAAAAACATAAATCAAAGAAAAATTAGATGTATAAATTCATGACTTGTATTTGGATGTTTATCGATGTTTATATGTTCATATGCTTCAATGTTTATATGTTCATATGTTTTGATGAGTATCCTAGTTATGCATGAATGTCTATATGTTTTCTATATAAAGAAAATCATTTGTTGGGTATGGGGAATTGAGAGTGATGTGAGGGGGGGGAGGGTCCATATGAGCTTCCACCTTCATGTGCTTGGCCTTGTTCAGTAGAGAATAACCTATTCTAGAAACAAAGAGAATCTCATTAAGGTTTGTGACCACTTAATTTTTTTCTAGAGTATTTTACATAAGTAAATTCATGTTTATTTGCTTATATATTATTTACTCATATAAATAATTTGTCTTTTATGATTCATGCAGGTCTTGGTGATGTAAATGCATCTCATGGACAACTCTTATCAAGTTGTATGGGCTAATGGATCTGGCAAAACGATAATGATAAGGTAAGGGTTTTGACGTGTTTTTTAAAGTAGGATTTATACTAGTAAAAATTCACAATCCTCATGAAAGGATACAATTGCATTTTTGGTAGATAAGAATCAATTTTTTTAACAAAGTATGAATCATAGACTGTGGGAAAAAACTTTTTTTGTATTCTTACATTGACCAATACAACTATAACAGATTTTTAGTACAAAATCTTAACCATACACGCACGCACACACACACACACACACACATAAACCGTAAGTAAACAAATGATAGAAGATAAAGGGAGAATATGTACTTATAGGAGTGAATGAAGATAATAATATGAATAATAGAGTGGAGAAGACACTTTAGCATTGAATTGAATGATACTTGCATCCAACATGTCTCATTGTAATGTATGTTGTGATAGTTGTGTCTTCTCACTATAATGTATGTTTCTATGTCCATCATGGGATTCCTAGAGCACCACCTATCATTCATGATCCAACACATAGTAGTCAAGAATCCCATCCATTTCTAATGTGTGCAAGTATCGTATGATTAACTAATAATTTTTATCCTTAATTATGAGCTATCAATCTTTACTATCACCATATTCTTCTAGTGCATGTAGATTCATATTTGAAGTTTTGAATATTAGTGAAAAATTCAAGAACTACAACTTCCATGCAAAATATATCTACATTCAACACTTTATGAGTTATCCCAACATTGTTCCAATTGTGGATTTTCAAGAGGTGATTAGGTCCCACATTTTCTTTACCTAGTTTGACCACCGCTTCAAAATCAAACTCCTAAAATAGTAGCAAGCATCGATAGAATTAACCTTCCAACATTGTATTGTTAACCAAATACTTGACTACTAAATTATCAATGGACAACTTGAAGGACTGGTCCAGAAGATAATACTTGAAATTTTGTAGCATATACACCATCACCAAGCCTTTGTCTTTCATGGTTGTGTAATTAAAACACTTTTCTAGAAAATTACCCGGGGTGGTGTAGCATGTGTTCCCCTAGCTATGGAAACATGTTCCCAGTGCAATGGTAGTGGAATCCACATGGACATGGAAAGATCCCAATGCGATAAAATGCATGTTGGGTTCTTGGAACAATTCAAATTATTTTGATAATAATAAATTTGATCTTTTCTATCGAGAAGGTCTAAGGTTCAAGCTCGTATAGCCCTATACATTCCACTAAGTTACACTACTCTTATATATATATATCCCCTCATAGTCCCTCTAACTTGTAATTTCAAAGTCTTTTGGATCATATCAATATCTTGTCCTTATCAAGATCGATGGATGGGAACATGGGTCAACACAAACCTTATGTCTAGTATGTTCCTAGTGGGTAAAATATGCCTACTTCTTTAGCCATGAGAGACCTTGTCCTTGTTCTTGGCTTCCTACTCTTTATATTTCTTATCTTTGATGTTATACTTGCTTGATAGGATCAATGTTTTATGAGTAGATGAACCTCCTATCTTGAGCACTATTTCAACAATGTCTTGGGCTATGTCCTCTATCCGTAGAGAATGGGTGCTTTTTTCTTTATGTTTTATGTTTTGAACTGTTCCTCTCTTATTTTTAAAGTAATCCCCTTGAATGTTGGGGCCATCATACCTAGTGACCTTGTTATTAATATTATTCTTACCTCCTTTTTTCTTTGTTGTAGGAGCCACTTCCACACCTATGGTGGACTATGAAGCTAGAAATTCTTCTTCAGTTATCTTAAAAAATTAATCCCAAATAACCTTGTGTTTCTATCTTTCTAGGGAATCAATGATAATAAACTTAATCCCGTTATGGACACATGCCCTTGGATTTCCTTCTTTCAATCTTGGGGGCACTTAGTGCATTGTGGAGGATGGGTGAGAAACTTAGAACTTGAATTGGATTTAAAATGAGTAAATTTGCATTCAAAATGATTCCTTTTGGTTTATACTTTATCTTTGAAATCACCACATCTTGTGATGATTGCTTTAATTCATGTCAACATACTTACCTTTTTCGCATAGGCCACAACTCTTTCACTTGACTAATGGCACCTTGTTATGGATTGAAATTGATTGTTATGGATTAGCATTGCAATCCCCTCTCCCCCAACTTATGTTTCAAATGATCATGTTTGAAACACTACATAACTATGGCCTAGTTTTATAAGAATGGTATAAGTATGGGATGGTAAGAGTATTGGAAAACTAGATAATGCTTAACATTGTATTTAAACAATGCAATAACTTAAATCAAATATAACATAGGTGATAACTTGTAGACATGATAAATGAAATTATATCTGATGAAAACATATTGATCAATTCTTGATTTGAGAGGTAGCTTGAAGACAACAAAGTCTTGGCATGAGTTTTCATTCTATTTGCATGAGGAGACAAACTCTGTAGCATAATTCTAGTTTTAGCAAACTCTGTAGCTAGGCCTATTTTCTGCTTAGGAGTTTGCATTGGTAGCATACTTGTAGGTGTTGAAGTTTGCAGTAGAATGTACACCGCTAATACAAGGAGGATGTAGGATGAGAAATTTGTAGCAGTATGACAATGTTGATATTTGGGCATTCTAATTGTGATAGAAGGATGTAATTTTGAGTAGTAATATTTTTTTTTGCATTGAAGTCCTTGTAGTTATTGAAACAAGTGAGGGTTTATATGATATCAAGCTAATACCTTTGAAGTCTCCTTCTTAGCCTAAAACTGTTAAGCAATGTACATTGTCTTTTGATAGTGGAATTGGTAATACAATGTACATTATCTTGAACTTGTAGCCAACCTATAAAAATTATACCTTGAAATTTTGGAGAATTCTTTATTTTGATCAATTCCATAGCTATAATTAGATTATGGTTCCTTTTTCTTCATATTATTGATAATGAGTATACTGGAGTGATATTTTCTCTGTTTATGAGTTACTTGGGGTAGTAACCTCTTGTAGAGTGCTTGAGATATTGGAAACAATAATGTTCTTGAATAATCTTGTGAGTATAATGGATGGATGTTGAATCTTTATATTTGACTATGGAAAAGATCTTTGGAAGCCCTAGTTCTGCCATGAAAACTCGATGAAATTGGATTTCCTAATAAATGATGATTTAATTTAATGAGACCCAACATAACTTACTCTAGATTATGCACTGTTAAATATCATATATTTAGCTTGAATAATAGGCATGAATATAGTATTGATGCAAATCTCTAACAACATTATAGATGACATCCATATTTTAAATGTACTCATACATTCTATTGCATGGATTCTATATCAAATATCTTAGTGGAAGTGACATTCTTTAAAAAAATTGATTTTGATAGTTGTGTGATCCATTGTTTTTTTCCCTATGTCACTAAACCTCTATGTTTAAGATCATCCATCAAGATGTTGTGTATATGGTATGAGCTATCCTAGAGTTATCGATCTCAACAATTTTTGTAAGTCTATGCTATTGAGGGATATATGGTTGATGCTTATCCTATTTCTTGAAACTTGTAGTTGGATCCTTGATACTTCTATAATTCCATCAAAGAAGGTTAAATAGGCATAAATAAGGTATAATGTATTTGAAATGACGTAGAGGGGAATCATTAGGATAATTTTTCCTTTTTTTAATATTTTTTCTCAGAATAGACTTCCATTTTTTGTTTTCAGTTTTCTTATGCCTAGTGGTGCCTAACAGAGGTTTTCATCATGAGGAAACATTTTATTCCATAGAATAAGACTTTCCAGGAAACTTAGTTTTCAAGCCAAGCTCCATCTTAAGATGCCTCAAAATAAGTTTTCATCATAAGACATATATTTCATTTAATTTTTTTTTTCATGAGATGGTTGTTTTCTTCCGTATGGAAGGTAGGGGTTCCATCAATCACAACCATTTTTGGTTGGGCTTCAGAAGTTCCTAAGCCTCCTCGTTGTTTTTAGATTCATATTGATTCTTCTATTTGAACTCAGGAGGAAGAAAAACATGGTCGTTATCAATTCCAATATATTTCCTTCGCACAAACTAACCAACTTCTTGGAGGAACATGCATATATAAAATATTAGGTGGAACCATTTGTACTACTGCTTGTGTTTCATGCTAATAGACCCTTATTCTATTTGACCCATACAAGATTTTTTCTTCTGAATAATCTTTTGAGATTTTTTATTTAAGTGGTTGTTTTTGTTTCCTTTCTATAATTAATTTTGAGTTCTTAGTTCTTGCATTGGGTAGCTCACTCTTCCTTGCAAAACACTTAAAATATTAACTTGAATTTGTAGAAAACTTCTTTGCACTATCATCTTCTTATCACCTTTAATGATAGTTTGTGGCAACCATGCTTATTTTAAATAATTTTTATAAATATCAATGCTATGTCCTTTAAGATTATGGGAACCTAGAATTCAACTTTCACTCCAAATACTCTTTGAAAACATACTTCTTACGAAATTGTTCCTCAAATTATTCCCATGCCATAGAAAACGTACTCCACCCAAATTGTGGTTCTAGAGTTCTCCACCACAGTAAGTTACTTTCCTTAAACTATTAGATGGCCAACCTAGCCTTCTTATTACTATAGTGATTTCGTAGAGAAAAGAATAGGTTCATGTTTTCAAACCATGATTCAGATTATGTTGAGAACGAAACGAGACAAAAACAAAAATATAGCAGAGAACACAAAAATACAGTTAAACCCAACTTCTATTAATGAATAAGATAGAAAAACATTATGGAACACAAACTTGCAAAATGAGGTAGCTTATCTCTAAAAAGAAATAGATGTTGTCTCTAAAAAGAAAGAGATGTTGGCTACTCTTCATTCACAACAAGCTTTACATCACACTCCATTGCATGCTTGAAGGGCCTCCTTCAAATCAATTATATATGAGAGAGTGAGAGGAGAACAATTCCCATGATTCATGTAGGATCAATTAGTCTAAGTTTATAAAATGCCATAGGCATGTAAAATACTAGGAATTCCCAGGTAGTCATCATCCTAGTACTACTCTAGCCTGAGTGCGCTTCACTACGGAGCTCTAATGGGATCCAATGAATCAACGCTATGTTGTAAGCATGTACATAATACCACTAGGAAATAATTACATGATGTCTATAATTAACAAATGAATATGTCATTACATTTCATTCCCCATCAAAAGGGTGAATATTATGGTTTATCAAAACCATATGCTTGAAATGTTGATTCAGTGGAAGAGGTGGATGGCCACTGAGATCCACCTGGATCATTCCTCCCCCCTTAGGAAGCAATGGTCCCCTTTGCGTAAAGTTCCCTTGGGATATGGAGACACTTCTGTTGAATTTGAACCTTTGTGAGTTGCTTTCCTTGATGAAGTAGATGTGCTTCTTGTACTTTGCCAGTGGAAGGATGTCATGAACTTTTCTATAGTGAAATCTAGCCAGGAAAATATGTGTATGAGTGTTTTGTCTTGGTGATGTGAGGCGATTTGCATGACTCTACCCAAGCATTATGAATCGAGCCAGTAGTGCTCATATTGTAGCTCTATTTTGCATAATAAGACAAGCTAGGTGTTAAGCACTACTGAAACTACCCACACTATGTATCTATGTCTCTTGTATGTTTCACAAGTGTTCTCTTGTTTCACATGTTTCATGATTGTATGCTTAAATGAGACACCAAATATAGACTTATATAGATTCAAGGGCATGTCGTACTTTCTGCAACATGGAAATAGTTGTCTTGGGTGATTAAAAGTATCTCTTGATAGCTTGGAATGAATAGTATGGTCATCGAGGTAAACCTAAATAATCATACCAATTAAGTCATCGAATTTTGTGTGCGTATCTCTCTAAAAAGTGGCACTTGCATTGATTAGAAAAAAGGTCATTCATTCAAAAGTGAAGGTGCCCCACTGAGTAGTGAAGGTGGTTTTATAATGATCTTCTCACTTGAGGTGAATTTGATCACAGCCTAAGAATCCATCAAGCAAAGACATCATTTGGGATCCTACAACTTGTTGCAGGATTAGTTCCATGTTGGGGAGCATAAGGTTATCCTTCCCTCTTTCCTTGTTAAGGGTGTGAAAGTCTAAACATAGTCAAATGTACCCATTCATTTTGTGAATTAGGACCAAGTTAGAAACCCACTAAAAGTACTTGACACAGAAGTCAATAATTATCTCTCCTTCTTCTACTTCCACCTTTGCTGCTTTTGGTTTACTTTTCCTATTGCTTCCTTTTCCCTTTTCTTTTTATCTAATACTAAATAAGAAGCCTATGCCTCAACTACCTATGTATCCTCTCTTGCTAATGGTGTTGTATTTACCCAGTTAATTGCTTCTAAGTCAATGGATTACACCACCTCTAGTGCTTATGCCCTTACCTATGCTTTTGAAGAAGCATATTCCTCTCTAGCTACAATGTCAACTCAATCGAATGGATATATGGATGTCAGTGGTGGGATTGTATATAGAACCAGTTATGATATTGGCATTGAGCATCTTGTCAACTTCCCTCCTAATAGTGGCCTCAAAGTCTAGAGTAACTAGTTGTTGTCTTTGTCAAATAGGAATAGTGTTGTATTTTATAGTAATAGCATGATGGATAATTATCAGGTCAAAACCACAAAATTCATCATATGAATAAACAAAGACATCCCTGAATTCAAGGAATAAAGTAATATTATTTTTCTTTTCTAAATCGAAACAATTAGTGATTATAGACAACGTTTTAGGGTCATCATCTGCAGCAATATTCATAAGGATAGTGTATGATAAATTTCTCTTTGAAGCCTCTTGAGAAAATGTGTTCTTACTCCCAACACCACTTAGGGAAAAGGAATTATCCAAAGGTAGTAAGCTCTTGGGAATTTGTTTTTGTCTATGAGAATGACATTAGAGTATCAACTTTCTCTCAATAAGAAAAAAGAAACAAATGTCCCTATCATCTTAGAAAATTTGCCAAGAATCATCATTATCAAGTAGGTGAAGTTTATACAAATATATCATAGGGTGGCTACAATGGTTAGACAATAGCTATCTCTCAAGTCTAGTAGTGTAAGGGACTAGCATATCAACTATACAAATTTGCTTCTGTACAACTATTTCCAACTCTTCATGTAGATTCTCATGTAGATTTGTTTTTAAAAAACCTATAGGAGGCGTGGCAATAGCGAAGAAAGTTTGTCGCAAACATTTTACTCTACCAAGAATTTCCGTGGCAATAGTGATGAAAGTTCGTCGCCATAAAAATTTGAGTTTTACTCTACCAAGGCTTTTCGTGGCAATAGCGACAAAGTTTCATCTCAATGTTCCACGCTTTTTCATCACACATATAGAATCTATGTCGTAAATTGTTGGCGAGTCAAGGATTTTTGTGGCAAAAGCAACGAAATTTTGTTGCAACGTTCCATGTTTTTTTGTTGCACATATGGTATCTGCATCGTAATCTATTGGTTAGTTTTTTACTTTGGCATGGTTTTTCATCCCTATTGCGACGATGTTTCATCGTTATTGCCAAACTTTTCAAGGTAAACCTATCTTGAGGATGATGACATGTGGAGGCCTTATGTCGTTGTTATTTCCATGAAAACCTGGTTCGTGGATATAGCGATGAAAAAAGTTCCATGAAAAATAGTCTTTTATTTCATGGAAAGTGTGATGGATATGTGTGGAAATAGCAATGAAAAACCATGGAAAATTTGGTAATATGTAGTAGTGACTCCTCTCAGAACTTGAGGTCACATGAGAAGAGGCTATCTCTAAAGTCACCCGAGCTATTTCAAGGCTGGTCCAGCCAGAGAAATCACTCGTTTTTCTTTGCTTGGTCTCCCTTGAAGAAGTGGAGGAGATTGTGAAAAGTATGACCTCGGGGAAATCCCCAGGACCAAATGGCTTCATGGAATATTTTTTCCAAGATGGTTGGTCAGTTCTAGGCAATGACATATGGGAGATGGATAAAGAATCCCACTCTTCCAAAGGCATTCTTCAAGATTTCAACACTACATTCCTTACTCTTATCCCAAATATCAAAGGAGAAAGCTCTTCAGATAAGTTTCATCCTATTTATTTATGTAACGTCATTGAAAATATTATATCTAAGTTGGTAGCCACTAGGATTAAGCCAATCCTCCCGCTAATCATCTCTCATGAACAAGGAGGTTTTGTTGAAGGCAGAAAAATTCTTGATGTCATCGTAGTAGCTCATGAAACAATGCACTCCCTCAAAATATCCAAAAACAGGGTATGATGATGAACCTAGACGTTTCCAAAGCCTACGATGGGATGAACCAGGAATTCCTCATAAAAATTCTCTTAGCTTTCATTTTTGAAGAAGGATGGGTAACCTGCGTCATGAATCTAGTTACTTCAACTTTCGTCTCTATCTTGCTAAATGGCTCTCCTACCAGAACCTTTAATGCTTCAAGAGGCTTGATATAGGGTGATCCATTGTCCCCCTTCCTCTATATAATGTTGGAAGAAGGATTGGGCTGGAGCCTTTCGCAAGCTAAGAGTGAAGGAATGATCAAAGTGATTCCCCTCATACAAGGGGAAGAGGTTGTGTCGCACCTTCAATTTATTGATGAAAATATCCTAATGGGATCCCCAATGGTCAAATCAGTGAAGGGGTTTAAGTCAATTCTTGACCTCTTTAAGTCAGCCTCAGGTACTATTATAAACCAAGAAAAAACCCAACTCTTCTTTTTCAACACACCCCCTAGTGTACAACGACATTTATCCAACCTACTAGGATTTCAAATCTCATCCCTCCCTTCTAAATATTTAGGAGCTCCCCTTCTTTATAAAGCGCTCCACAAACCCTCATGGGAGCTCCTCTTGTCTAAAATGGAAGAAAAACTTCGAAGTTGGATCCACCATTCTTTGTCCCTTCCAGGTCGTTACCTTCTCTTAAAGTCGGTCCTCTTGGCTCTCCCTGTCTATAGCTTCTCGATCCTAGTAGCCCTAGTGAATATCCTTCAACATATGAGTGTCATTCATAGAAATTTTCTCTGGGGTGGGCCCTCTAAATATCCTAAATGGCCCTTGGTGTCTTGGCGGATCCTCTATAGACCCAAATATCAT
>JZKD02S1595922.1:814746-853932 GCA_000966675.3 Picea glauca
GATCCCTCTTGACTAGCTCCACGTTGGCCGCCAAACTCTGGTGGCTCTGGATCAATTCTCCTTCATCCCTTTGGGAAAAATTATGGAAAGGTAAATATAGTCCTCTCATCCCAACCCAAATCTTAATTCTATCAGACACAATCCAATTGGGCTCGGTGATCTGGAATAATGCATGGAAAAATCGACAAATGGTTCAATATCATTGTTTTTGGGAAGTCCATAATGGAATTACAACCCTATTTTGGGATGACTCTTGGGAACAACTTCCCATTTTGGGGGATGAATATAAGTTTCGATCCCTAAGAACCACCCTTTATAGAGAAATATGGGAAAGGATTTACCAATTATGGAAAACCTACCCATCTCTGTGAATAGCCTCATGGGCTCCTAGAAACCTCTAGGAGAATGACCAATTCATTGGACAGAAGAGACCAAGGAGTCGCTCTCCAAAATTATTCAAGAGAGATAGGTCGAGTGCAAAGAATGGGAAGATTCAAGATATCATTCGATGGTGATTTCAAGGAAATAGAGAATTCAATGTCAAAGAAGCCTACCAAATATTACAGGACTCTGGCCCTCTTCCCATCAGACCCATCTGGAGAAAAATCTGGTACAATTCCCTCTGGCTCAAAATTTCAACCTTTTTATGGTTGGTAGTTAATAGAAGAATCCTAACTTGGGATTGGCTCCTAAAAAAAGGGTTTTATGGGCCTTTGACGTGTAGTCTATGCTATGAGTCCGAAGAAACCCAAGATCATCTCTTGAGAAAATGTAATTTCACTATGTAAATTTGGGACCAAGGAGCCACAAACTTCTAGATAAAAGACTTGCAAAGAGATAATGTCATAGCTACTATAGAACTCTGGAAAGCTATCCCCTTCAACAATAACCTCCTTAACAGAGCCTGGGAAATTTTTCCAGGTTTCATTATGTGGAATGTATGGAAAGAAAGGAATCAAAGAATTTTTAAAGACAAATCCCTTACCAGAATTTAACTATGGGAGATTATTAATATAAATATGACTGAATCCATAGCACCATCCCAGTGGAAGGTTCAATATCTCCAGGTTCAAGAATCTAAAATGGTTATCTTCATCAATTGGAAGTTGGTTCCTTGCCACAATTAGAAACCTTAGGTGAAAAAGATAAACAAATCCCAGATTAGGGATTTCTGGAGACCCCCTCAGCAAGGATTTATCAAGTTAAACTTTGATGAGAATTCTAAAGGAAACCCAGGCCCAGCAAGGGTGGGAGGGGTCTTCAAGGACAACAAAGGAGAACCCCTCCTTTTCTTTGCAACCAACCTGAGAGTTACTTTGAACAATGCAACTAAGTTTTCGGGCCTCAGGAGAGGCATCAAAGTAGCAATAGACATATGATTTTTGGCCTTGGAAGTTGAGGGTGATTCCCTTCAAGTCATCAAAGGATTCCAACAGCTCATGAACGGGGTGAAATAAGAGAGTATATCTTAGAATTGGTGCCTAAGATATGGATTTGTAGTTCTAATTTCCTTGATAATGAACCTAATGGCCATCATATCTGATCCAATCTGAAGAAAATCCAACATGGTGGATGACTACATGGCCAACATAGGTGTCACAATGCATGAGTAGTTTCATATCTAGCACCCAAGGGACCCACTGACAAGTGGAATAGAATATTAGATCCACTACAACTGCCAAGACAATATGATAGCATGGAGAGTGGCCACAGAGTATGTCAGTCGATACACTTGGGAGAAAGGTCCCCATCATGAAGTATTCAAGGAGAAAATTTGGCTCGAATTTGTAATGAAAGGTGCATAGGTTGATAGGACGATCCTCTACATAGAGGTCCCGTACACTGATCTAGGAAGAGAAGAAAGGCGACCTCTTGGAATGAATCATATAAATGAGGAGGAATTTAAAGAGAAGCATAATGATGAAAGAGGGATTTTGGACAAGGATGGGTTGACCTACAGATAACCCTCCTTGATGAAGCGTACTAAAGAAGTTCGAACAAGTAGAGCCTTCTTGAAAGGGAAATCTTGTTATCACATGTATAAGTGGCCGCATGCCACACTAAATCTTGGTGGCCTAGAGGAGAAGGGTTAATGTCTAATCACCCTCCCCTTCATCATAGATATCGGTGAGAAATTTTACCAAGTACAAAACTTGAACAAGGAGAATGAGAGATGTAGTTTCAATGATGAGGCCTGCAACCATAAATACAAGGCTCGTTGGAGTAGTCTCTCACTATTATATCTCTGCTACTATCTCTTGACCCTCCTTTGGATGACCCTCAGTCTAGTTATCAAAACTTGCCAAAGGAAAAACATGGCCTGTCACTGGAACAAAATACGAAGTGAAGGAAACCTTGATGTCATGACCATGGAGCTTCAACCTTGAGGTGCCACAACCGACTCTCCAAAGAATAAAAGGAATCCCACATAACAGAGGAATGATTTTTGGTGCATTGTGAGATGGAAGAGATTCAGGCTGGGAACACTATTGAAGATAGAGTTTTGGCAAGAAGAAGGAAAACCAGGGAGGATGAAATAATCCAAGAAGCGGTGTGATGGGTGGTCGACCCTGGTAACCCTCAGACCAGAGACAAAAAGTGTTTATAAATGGTATAAGCCTATTGGATGACTAAAGTGTTGGTGGCCCAGGCGGTCAATGAAACTCACCATCAGAACTCTGATATTCTTCAAGAAATTCACATTCTGGAGGGGAATTTTAAGATTTTTTTCATTCCCAACATGGCATTAAGTTTAGGCTCATCCAGTTAGAGAAAATCCAAACCAACAAGGAAAAAGGTATGTAGCGTGAATCTCCTTCTAGATATATTCTCAGTCCCATTCAAATATAGGACTAAGAAGACTAGATCTAGAAGGATTCGACCCTCCCTCGGCAGGAGAACCAACATCAGGTGAAGCAAGAACCCAAGAGTCATTCTGAACCAGACCAGATCCCGATGCAGAAGGCACTAGGTTTTTTTTAGGGCTCTCCCAGTTTTTTTTTTTTATTATTATTATTATTGGTTAGGACGTGCTTGAGGGAAGTCTGCCAATGGCCCCTCCTTTTTGTATTCAAGATATAGGCTAGGATTCTTCTAGACTTTCGGTCGAAAAATCTCTCGATGAAGGTTTCATATATCCCTTCTGTGAACTCTGAAAATATTTGAACATATCTGGAAGTATTGTGACATGGTTTAGGGGTCTCATTTCCCTTTGAGGTAGATGGAAGTATTGTGACATATTTTTGTAAATTATTCTGTGATATAATAGAAGTCCCTTATGTTAGCTTAAAAAAAAAAAAAACATTTCAAAACATCATCATCAACAACAAGAAACTGAGGTTGGGGAAGTGGAGCTTGGTGAAGTCCAAACCCATGAGATTCTTAGCAATCAAATTCATTTTGTAGTCCAACAACTTAATTTGCAGTTGAACATCATCGAGCTAAAGGAGAATTTCATTATAGTTCATTTTGTTCAACTAACACATTTCCCATGAGAGTTTTCATGTGCCAGTAAAAACCAAAAGTTTGGAAATAATTGGTGTCTCGAGTGAGAGAGGAGCCAATATCGAGAATCCATTCGAAGGTATTCACATCCACTACTTCTTCCTCCAGAAAATGTTTGTGAACCCTTGTATCCACTTCCCCCAGAACAATCACAACACGAATTTCCAGTGGAGTGTTGGCCTAGTAAATAACAGTTGATTCTCCTACATTCAATTGAGCTTGAGAGGAAAAATGTCTACCTTTTCTCCTTCTCTACCAACAATTGGAGGCACCTCCTGTTACACATTATTTTTTTCACCCAAGTGATCCTTTTACAACATGTGTTCATGTTCCCAAAAGAGATTTCCTTCATGAGAAAAGTGGTTGGCTTTCTCTTCTCAAAAACCCTATTAAAGAAGATCGTTGCATGTTGCACTATACGCAGGGTGCGGAAATGCCTGATTGTCGCCCTCTGCTCGGAAAATGATTTGCAATGTCACCGCAGGCTATCCTATAGATAGGGTGCGGTGATGATAAAAGACTAAGAAAAGGTCAATTTTCACGAAAGTTCTAGAAGAGGATATTCTAGAAGATGAGGTGGCTTTCGAATAGATGGGATCTTACTCACTTCTCTCATTTGGTGGGATCATCCTAATCTATTTAACCATCTCTCTTTCCCCTATATAAATAGGGATTTATCATGGAAAAGGCTAAGGTTAATGAAGGTTGAATAGGCTAATAATTGTGTTAGGAATTCTACTTCAATTCATGCTTGAGGGATTCATCTTGGTTCTTCAAGTCATTGTGGATATTCTTCATGCAAATTTGGAGAAAGTGTGTGTTGGAGAAAAGGGTCACTGAAAGGGGACCTTGCAACATCAAGTCTTATGGTTGTATATTCCAATTTTACTTAATATAATACAGTGACATGTTTTGTTCCCATAAAACCATTCTCGTTTTATTGTATGATTTCTTGATCACATGCATAAGTTTTCATTGAGTATACTGTTGTTTCGTTCACTTTGGTTGGTTTGTGTTCCCTTGCATATCCAAGATCACAGGAACACTGGAGTAAAGAGAGGACAACAAAGATACAAGGAAGTGATATTTAAACAGTATGTCACTCCTCTCTTGTTTGATAGTAAATTCAATGATTAGAGTTTAGGGAAAGCGTCATGTCCTGTCTTGTTTTGTTCTAAATCTAGGTGGATCTAGGGAGATCAGTTTATGTCCACATTTACCGATTAATCCAATAAAACCTCTTGCCATGGGGAAATAACCGAAGTGATGGTAAGTGACATGGGTGATCTAGAGAACTACAAAAATTCCATAGAGGTTGGGTGAATCTAGGAAACAAGTCAGATAAGGGAGAGAGTGTAGAGAATAAGGAGATGTAGTTGAAGGTCACATAGGGTCGAGCTAAGGAGGGGGCCAACTTGAACCGAGAAGGATGATAGTGATAGGTTGTGGCCATAGATGGCCCATAAAGATTTCCTTCATTTTCATAACTAGAAATAGAACCATCAAGATCAAGAACGGTACAATGGGATGGAACATGGAAGAATGAGAGGACAATGTTGTATTAAGCGCATGAACTAAATCATCGAACATGAGAGTAGGGTTAAAGGGAGGTGCCACTAGGTATATCTTCGAGATTAATTCTAGGGACAGGTGGACACAATCCATAGAGAGATGTCTCATCCCTTTGACACTTCCCTATCACCCAATCTGGAGATGAGCAGGTAAAAGTAAAGGTAAAGGTAAAGGTTAAAATTAAAATTAAAATAAAATTTTCATAAAGTTTGGACAATAATATTTCATAGAGGGATAGTTGAAAATATATCTCTCAAAGAGTTGAATAATAAATATTCTACACACTGCATAACATATTCTATTTTTGATACGACGACAAAAATATTCATGACTAGGTTATTCATATTTCATTGCCTTATATTTAAAGATATGCATTATCTTATCTTTTAATATTTATAGTAAGTATTTGTTTCTTTATGCACACTAGAATTGAGTTTCTGAATTACAGGTCTAAAACATCCATGTTGTAAGTACTCATTTTACACTTAAAATATTGTCCAATCTCAAATTCATACAAAGATTGTTATTCTAAATAAAAAAAGATTGTACCTACGATGCTAAATTCATTAGAACCTACTTATCTCTTCCTTTCATTTCCATATACTTTTTTGTAGGACACCTAATGGGATGGCATGCAGATACAAGGTAAAAAAGTTTTTATAAAAACTATTTTACCTTGTATCTGCATAAAATAGTCAAAATGTGTGAATTAATAGTCAATGTGTGTGAATTAATAGTCAAAATAATACAATATATATCCCATATATTTCATTTCCATCCCATATATTACAATGTGTGTGAATTAATAGTCAAAATGGTAAGTCGTTTCCTATAGTCCCTGAGTCTAAAGGAAAGTATTAATAATAACTAAAAACACAATTTCCATCCATTTTACAACTATTTGTACCTCAATTTGTGTTTATCCATTAGCCATGGCAATTGATTTTGGCTTGAATGATATGAATTCCGAATCAAGATGTTCTCCTTGAAGAGAGGATTATAACAGGGCATCACCATGTCACTTTAAGTTTCAAGATGGTTCTTGAAACAAAGGAGGCAACCTTTATTTTGTTCGGAGGAACTACCCTAAGGGGGATTCCATCAAATTCTTCTTCTATCTTCAATGTCGATGCATTTCCAACCTAAGGGGGATTCCATAAAATTGACATGTTGAATTCAGATTTAAACACACATAGATATCCAATGATCGTAAAAAGAGAAAAAGGTTAATAAATGTTGTGGTGTAGGAAAATAAGGGCCAAGATAGGAAGGTTGGTTCTTTTTAAAAGAGGAAATCCTAAATCACTTGGAAACATTCTCATTGGACACCTTTATCCCTAACTACAAGACACATAATTTACAAGTGGAATCCATAGAAGTTATAAAGGACATATAATTTACAAGTGGAATTTTACAAGTGAATCTATAGAAGATATAAAGGACATATAATTTACAAGTGGAATCTATAGAAGATATAAAGGATAACACATATCTTTTCCACCTTTAAGAGGATGGGTGTCTTAGATAAGAAAATATTTATGAAATTGTACATGATGGAAATTATAAGAATGAATCAAAAGTGTCTCCCATGAGAGAAATGACTACACATGATAAAAAATAAATCCATTTCATTGAATGCATGGTGAAATCTATAGAGTACGTATTACAATAAGTTGAAAAAATATGCAATCTCTTTCAAAGATTCACATACAAATGGACAAGGGGTCACAAGTTGCAAATATCTTTATTTATATGAAACCCCATTGACTTAAAAATACAATAATGGGGAGCAAAGCCACTAAACATTACCAATATACCCCATTGACTTAAAAATACAATAATGGGGAGCAAAGCCACTAAACATTACCAATATATCTGAGGCATTTATAATAATGGTTAAGAAAAGAGAGTTTTGATAAGAATAAGAAGAAAATGCTCAAGGAGACTAATTTTGACTAAGGAAAAGTCTTGCAATTGAGTGATAAATCCTTCAATATAATTCTCCAAATTTGTTAACATCCTTTCTAGTATGATTCTTCTCTCTATCTCTCTCTCTGCCCCAAAATTCCAAAACCTTTACTTTGAATTTTTTCCCTTATTTTATTCATCTTCCCCTTCCTCATATGGTACCTTAATTCATGAAACTTCCACTCTATTTATAACTAACAACAACCAACACAATATCCTTCCACCAATTTTTCAAATTTTCTTTCAAAGTGGAAGTTAAGCCATAATTTTCATATTATTTCTAGTTGTAGTGGCTAATTTGGTGGAAATATTAGAACCTGTGACCTACATTCCGTTTATAAAAATGAGAATATAAACATGAGTAACAATTGACATATGTTATACTTTTATTTGGTCACCCTTGATCAAATCATCTGAGTTAGGCCACTTACACCTTTGATGTGAAAATTGACAAGACATATCCAATTTTAATTTAGTCCTTTACTACACACTTGTAGGTTATCCTACTTGTTGGACCATTGGGTTCCTTGGTACCCCTCACCTCTTCATATTAAGAGAGTTGACCAATTATTGTTTTTGACCACCGACTAAACTAATGCATTGACTGTGTCCACTTTGGATTCTAGATCCACATTTTATGGACAGGTACAACCGATACAATCTTTGGTTGTTTGGTGTTGGACTTATGGGATGACCCGGGTTCTACATTAGTTCTCCAACAAAAACTTTATCACCATCGACCCTTCTGGTAAACCATAAGGCTACACCGCGCACAGAGTGCACAACCCAGTGTCACCCAAGATGGTTTATGGGCGACTGCAGGACACAAATGTCTACAGTCATGGAAGGTATTGGGGGATGTTCTTTATTACTTATTCTTTCTACTTAACATGCATTCTATTCTACTATTCATCATATCCATTTATTCATTCATTCATTCAATTGTGTGTTTAGTCTAGTGTGCATTGTAAGTAAATCATCCATTCATCTATCTAACCATTCAAAGATACTACATAAATACTAACACATCAAAACATATTGCACACATGGTTTTACCATGGTTCACCACCCCTGTGGCTATGTCCACAAAGATCTTCTACTTATTTATCCTTATTCATCAAAAAGCGATGCATGCATTACATCAGAGTAGTGAGTAGTGAGGTGGACCAGGATCGCACCAATCTCCACAGGTTGTGACCTAACCCTCAAATATTCGACCTCATCTCAGCTCTGCAACTCTCAAAACAAACTTCCAATCCCAAAAACACCAAAAAGGTTCTTCGAAACAGACTTGTCACACTAACAATTCAATCTTAGATTCTTCTCTTTGATCATGATCATGTTCTAATATACCTCATACCCCTTATTTATATTACAAAAATGGGTTATAAACCCTTACAATCCATCCCAAATCTATAACCCTAACTAGGCTAGGTGTTTCCACTTTTGTGTCAAATTTCAACAAATCCTGTCGCGCCCACTTCTTTTCCTCAAAATGTAGCACATTTTTCTACCTCACTTGTTGTTATTCTCCAAACCTGCTTTCTCCAAAAAGACCCCAGCACTAACATTTGTCTCATCCCATACCATGTTAGCCTCAGTGCACCTTCTGCAACACTCCTATGTGCTAATTATGACACTTTCATTTTGGCCTCTACCATCTTCGCTGCTAATGTCTCCAAACCCTACACTATAACGTTCTCTCCTAGTACTTCTCATATTTCTGTGAGTTTCTTTTCCCATTTTTCCTTTTATGTTTGGAGATCATCAATCATCCCTTCTTCTTGTTGCTAGAATGGCTCCAACTAAGCCCACCTTGCTTGCTTCCTCTCCTGCACAGTCTTTACTTCGGCCTGTAATTTCTTCAGTTCCTGTGTTTTCTTCACCCTAAGGTAAATGTCCATGGTTTTCTATATTTTCTTCAAGTCCTGAACTTCCATGTTCAATTTTTCCTCCCTCTACTCCAACTGTTCAATATTTTCATCCTCTTCAAGGCTTGTCCAAATCTGTGCAGTCCTATTATACAGTTCTACTACTTCTTTACCCTCTTGCACTATACTCTCTATGTGCGCAATAGCATCTTGTTATCTCTTCTCTCGCACCTATAGAGGTGTGCTCAGAGTTAACTTCTCTGTTAGATTCACTATTTATTTCTTGTACCTCTCCATGGTTTACACAATATATTGTATCTTCACCTCTATTGTAACCTCATGTGCCTACGCGTAATCAGTTTTACTCTTTTATATTTATGTGAGCTTCTTCTCCATATTGTCGGCATGATATTTCTCTTCCTCCTTTTCTAGCATGATTTTCTCACATGTCACTTGCATAATATCCTTCACCTTCCAACCGATTTCTAGGTCAGTGGCATCCACCCTAGATCTAGCTTGCACTTCCTACATTACACTTTCTTACAGGCCATATAAGGATTTTGTGGGTATTTTCGTCATGACCAACTCCATATGCTCCACATACTTTACAAGTCTCTGCGTTGTCTATTCATCTATATACATCATGTCTCATGTGACTGTGAATCTGTCACTACTCACTACTCTTGTCTACATAGTCTCTTCCTGCTCCTTCTACGTTGATATTTCATGTTAGTTCTATGTCAGTTGTTCTATTGGATGATGCAATATATTTATTTGTAGTCTCTCTAAGATGACATGAACTTCTACCATTTTTCCATGATCTCCTCCCTTTCTGCATCTACTGTGCATAATTCATCTTCTCCTCTATCTTGATATTTTTCTACCACCAACTCGGCATCGTCCTCTATGATAATGATCATTGGAGGATTTTTATGGTACTTCAAGTTTTTCCTGATTTCATCTTCTTTTGCTACCGTTCTCTCCTTAGTTGGGGTTGAGGTCTACACCTCAGTTTTCATATTTTATTTCTCCCCCTCATTTTATTTTTGCGGATGAGAAATATCCTTCTTACCATATCCTTTCACCTCTATACCTCATACTATCCCTTTCTTCTTGGGATTTTTGTTGGTTGTGTTGCTTCCTAAAGCTTAGTTGCACTCTGGAACCTTTCTAGTGTTTTCATCTGGACTACTTGTCTTTTTAGATGTTCCTGCCACTACTGGCTCCTTTGGTTTGATTCCCTTCTTTTATGTTGTTGGAACTTTCCATTATGCGGGCCAGTATTTTACAATCTAGTCTACCTCTTCCCTTGATGTGCAATATCTCATTTCCAGCCACTTCTTCTTTGGGTCCCTTGTGTCCTAGATCCATAAGTGATGTCTTTATGCTTTAAAATTTGCAATTCCTTCATTCTCTTGCACCACTTCCAATAGAATCCTCCATACATTTGTTGTATTTTGTTGCATATCCTCCAAGAACATGGATAATACTACGTTATTAGCCTGTTGGTTCTTGGGGTACTTTTTATGCCACAACATTTCGTAGCGTGTTGCATAACACTTTCCCTTCCTGTCTTAAAAAGATGAAAACTTGGGCTCCTACCAACCCACCAATGTGATCAAAATTAAAAACCATAAGTAATGGAATTTAGTTCCATTATCTTGGGCATCTCTGCAATCTACTAAAAATTGGTTCAATAGGTAAGGTGCCCAACTAAATACAACACCCTTTGCACACTGCGCAACGATTGTTATCACACATGTTGAGGCTTCCTCCTTTCTTCACTTTATCAAAAGTTTGCAGGCCATCAATTTTTTGGTAAAACTTGTTTCCTGATCATTAATGTCCTTGATGATGAGTCCTCGAGTTCCCATGTTTGTCCCAAACTAGGTTTTCACTTCCTCTGCGATCTCTTTATCCCTAGCTTTATTTTCTAGGTAGTCCTCTGGCTTTACTAGACTGGTAGGAAATCATGTGATATTTTTTATGAGATCCACATCAATGGGGACTATCCTATACATCCAAAGGATACCTCCGTGTATCATGGCCAATAATTTTTTCACACACAGTCCCAAATTTTTACCACCCCCAAAATGCAGTATATCCAACAAATTCATTTCGCCCGAATTGTAAAGGCCTGTGGGCCACCATAATCCTGCGTGCAATCCATTCTTTGCGGTAGATTTTCCTACGTAATTTCCTCCTGCAATTCCTTCATGTGTTTCTAACAAAATAATGGGACTTTCATGCTCCATCACACATCTCCTCAATATTCTATCTACTCCCAGTTTGTATAAATGGCCTGCAATCAACTGATAGTCTGCAACTTTGACTACCAAAATTTTCTTCTACGCAATTGTAAATTGTCTTGGTGCAAAGCCTGTACTCAAAAACTCTATAATGTCAACAAAATATTCATTTGAAATTTGTACTGAAAACAATTGTGCATATGGAATGTTGTCTTCCAAGTTACTGGGCTCTTCTCAATTTGTTATCCTGGATAAGTGATCTAGTCTTGCATTCAATCTTCCAGGATTCACCACAACTTCAAAGTCAAATTGCTGAAATAGTGGCATCCATCTACATATCCTCCCCCCCAACACTGGCTTATTGACTAGGTATCTCAGAGATGAATGATTTATAAACATCTTAAAATTTTGTCCCAACAAGTAATGTTTATATTTCTGCAAAGCATACACCATTGCTAATCATTCTCTTTCTGTAGTGTTGTAGTTATGTTTTGAATATGAAAACTTTCTTCTTGCAAATTCAATAGTGTGATCTATATCACCTTCTCAGGTCTAGGTTAATACTTCTCCTAATGCAATTGTAGATGAATCTACATGAAGATGAAACTCTTTATCCCAATCTGTAAATACTAAAATCAACGCAGTAATCATATTCTCCTTCAAAATATCCAGACTCTTCTGGAATTCATCTTTCCACTAGTACTTAGTATCCTTCTTCAATAGCTTCTCCATTGGTGTAGTGATCTGTGAATATCCCTTGATGAATTTTCTATAATACCCTGTATGGAACATACTCTTCAACTGACACACTGCCTTTGGTGGTGGTAAATTAACTATGACAACAATTTTAGCAGGATTAACCAGTAGACCCTGTTTACGCACCACATACCCTAAAAAAATACCAAAAGGTGCACTAAAAATACACTTCTTAATATTTAACAAGATCTGACACTGTCTGCATATGTCCAACATCAGCCTTAATACTTCAACATGATCTTTTAGCAAACTGAACATTGTCTAGTCATCCAATTAAACCTCCAAAATTTTGTGAATAAACTCCTTGAGAGTTTCTACTACTACCCTTGAAAAAATGGTTGGTACATTCTTTAATCCAAATGGAATAATTATATACTAGAATGATCCCCACTGTGTAGAAAATGTTTTCTTGTGTCTATCTTATGGCATAATCCTTATATTATGATAATCTGAAAAATCCATCTGTAAAAGAATAAGCTTATTTATCCCATATGTTATTCAAAAATTTATCTATAAAATGGGTAGGAAAGGGATCATGTAGGAAAGAATTAATTCAATTTTCTCAAGTCTACATAGATTTCTATCCCTCCTTTCTTCTTTTCTTGCACTAACATAGGACTGATCCATTTTGACTCTTCTACAGGTTCTGTAACACCAACTTCGAGCATCTTGTCAATTTCTATTTTTAACTTCTCTTTGTATATTGGATTCAATATGTACGACCTCTATCTGATAGTTCTTGCTTATGGTTTCAGTGGGATTTTCATCTCTCCTCGCTCTCCCGCTAGCCCCTTCATCTCTGAAAATGTTTCTGTAAATAAGTCATTGTACTAATGAAGTAATTTTGTGATCCTTTCTACTGTTTGATGATCCCAATAATCTCCAATACTAGCCATCATTGGGTTATATGCAGTTCCATTGTTGACCTTCTTAATATTTAAAGGTGTAGCATGATATTCTGAGTCCAGTTTGGGACATCATATTTCCCTTTCCCCTTATAATTCTAGGATTTGGATGTTGTGTGGATTATCTTATTTAAGTTCTTCTACTTCTACATGATAACAGTGCAACAATTGCTTGATTCTCTAACTAGCCTTCCTTTGAGATGTTGGAATTATTTCAAACTCTAGTTCTTCAAATATCATGTCTCTTACCACTTTCATTGCTATATCAATATTTGGACTATCATGCTCAAAGGAAAATGCAACTATAAAGCTCTGTTGTATTTCATCCCAGTTGGAAATTTCTCTATGTTGTTCTTGTTTTGTTTACCAACTCTTTAGAATGCCTTCTAGTGTGTGAATAAAGTGGTGTGGCCATTATTATAGTGGTACTAATCTCCATTAAATGATGCACTTCTCAACATGCTCTTGGGGTTGTCCAGATCCTTCATATTTGTGTTCCTTATCTGTGCCAAATCTGATGCACAGTAACCTTTTGCACTGGAACCAATTGTTGATATTTTCCTTATGTGTACCCCACCATTTTCCAGGTGTATCTTTTAAAGAAATATCTAGTGCTGGAAATCTCTGGCCGTTTTCCATAACTTCTACCTCATATTTCATAAAAAAATATTCTAAATATTTTATTCCATAAAAAGTGAGAGGTTCTCTTACCTCTTACCAACCCATCTCAATGCATGCATCATTCTGGCACATATTCTGGTAGGTAATTTATGTAATCATTGTTTCCAGTTTTCTAGTCTCGTGTTAGAGTCTGAAGCAAAAGAACTAATACTCCTCCAACTAAGCATGCTATATGAATTTGGGTTCATATAACCTTCTTTGTGCGTGATAGTCTTGTATAGTTGATTCACATTTTCTGTAAGAATACTATCTGTCACATGTTCCACATACTTTCCTCCTTCTTGGGGATCCATTGGCACAATAACTCTGTATTTTCCAGACTCAAATATAATTTTCCTTTTCTTCAAATTGATAATAGCTTGGTTATCAAAGGCCCAATCGAGACCCAACAAGGATGGATATGGAGAAGAATTGTCTACTATATCAATGACTTCATAGTCATCCATTGTGCGTACACCATCTAGATCAACTGGAATCCCATTTAACCTTCCTATTGGAACCACTTTGAGTTTATTTTCCAGCTTCAACTGAATAGGTGAATACCCTAATTGTGGTTCTCCCATAGCTTACCAAGTTTGTTTTGGAAGAAAATTGACTTCAGATCCTAAGTCTAGTATAATATCCCCCATACTGAAATCTCTTGTGTTAGCATTCAATCTGAATTTCATACTGGTTCTTCTCTTCTTTCAGAATTTATTTACCCTTTTTACCCCTTCTTCCCTGGGATCACACTTTTCTAAAAACATTTGCAGTACTTGAAAGGAATTTTTATCACTCAACAATTTGACACGAGCTCCCAAAAAGTTTCTTAAGTTACTTAATTGTTCTGAAGATTGTTCTTGATTGTTTTGGGAAAATAATGAGGGCATATCATAGAATAATATCTCATCTACTGGCTTATTTCTTGAAGTGGACATAATATTTTCCTTCAAGATCTCTTATCTAGCTTCTTTTAATATATCTTTCTCTTTGCACGCATCAAACTTCTGCGTTGGCACTATATTCTTCCTAACCCACTAGTACTGGTATGAATCCTTATTGCCTACATCTTCACCTATCTTGGCTCCACCTTTAGTCACTATGTTAATATAATTCCTGTCTTCTTCTCTTTTTTCGACCCCAATCCATTGTACATTCTGATTAGTCTAGTTTCTCATTTCCTGTATTTTTATCAATAGTGTTGGACATTCCTTTGTGTCATGGTCTATTGCATGATAGTACATACATGTCACAGGTGGTTTTGGGAAGTATCTTGCATAGTACCCTAGTTTCTGACAGTTATGACACACTAATAGTCCCTGACCTCCTCCAAAGCCTCTTCCTCCATGGCCTCCTCCTTTGAAGCCTCCTTTGTTTCCCTGATTTTCTCCACATGGTGTGTTATACTAATGTCCTTGATTGTACTATGAATGCATACTATTATACTGTTGTGGTGTTGTGCACTATTAAGCAGGGTTATATTGTTGTTTCCCTTGAAAAGGTTGTGCATTATACTGTGGTTGTGATGTAAACTGTTGCACGGGATTGTACTATGGATGTTTCATTGTGTTATACTATAGTTGTTGTGAATATTTTCATGTTACATGTTTAGCCTACACCCTTTATGTATCTACAATCCTTTATATCATCATCTCCAAGTTTCTACAGTCATTATCTTCGTGTCCAACCGACTTACAAAAGATTCAATATGTACTCTTCTAAATTGTCTGATATTTCTTCATCAGAGGTAAATAATAGGGATCATTCCCATGTGTTTTGAAAATATCACACCATGGTCCTTCTAGGGTCAAAGGGTTTGAGATACCCACTCCAATTCACTGTGAAAATAATGGACAATCATTCTTGTGATGACCTTATGTCTTGAACATTGTACACCAAACATCTTCTCTTTTCTCCTTTCCTTTGTTATGATTTAACTGGAATGTTAAGTTCTTCAGATCTTGCTTCAACACTTCCACAGTTGGATTTGTATGCTTGTATTGGTTTTCGTCTAACTGTAAGGTTGCCTATAGGGCCTCATCCTGACTTTGGAATTTATGTTGTCTCAAAGGATACTTCAAGTGCGGGAACAAAGAATTAACAAACAAATATCTACGTTCTATATCAGTAATAGTGTATTTTAACTTACCTTTTAACCTATTAAATTTTTGATCCACTTCCTAGACTGATTATCCTCATTTCTTCTTGATCTCTATCATTTCATTCATAAAATGGTCTTCTTAACTTAGCTTTTGAAATTCATTTATTAACTTCATCTTCACATATGCTATAGTTGTAGGTGTTCCCTTTGGGTTATTTGATCATAGACCAATGTACCAATCTAATGTGTGGTCCCGGAAATTGATTTCCAACTACACAACCTTTGTATCTTCATCTTTAATATTCTTTTCTGCCCACATCCTCTCACATATGAACATTTGTTTTATGAGTCATTTGACCCGTCCCCTCAGAACTCTGGTAACCTGATGATTGGATATTGTCCCGCCATTGTGAAATTTGTTGAACTACCACCTCCGCGTGGTGTAGAAACTTGACTACTACTTATTGAACTTGCAATTCTGCTACTAGACCCATGTCCTAAAAATATTATTCTACCACTAATCACTTGTTGGTTAACTATTTTTTCTTCTTCGATTGTGTTAGTGTCACACGGGGTTGTGGGTTCCACATTAATTCATATCTAGAATGGAGATCCTTCTTCTGCATCAAACCCATGACCTCTGGTTTTCCTCTCATATGTGGCTTTCAATATATCCTTAATATTCCCCATGGCACTAATATCCTCTACCTCTTCCTCATCATTTTATAAACCCTCTCGCTCTGCTACAACCCTCTTCTTATTATTCATCCTATACTGGTAGGGGCGTCTGTTGCGCGTCACACCTGCACTTCTTATTATTTCCCTGGTCCATTCATCATCCATCATGATGGGGTCCATTGCTTCCTTTTTGTAGCTACTCTCTGGAGCCTTCTCCATTTCTCAGATCTTCCTTAGTGCTTCCACCAAATCCCTCATGTGTGCAGAGTGATATAGTTGTCTAATTCCATGGTCATCATGCCTTTATCATGTAGTAATATCTTGATCGTCATGTAGAGTGACCCGATGTGCCTCCCTATGGATCCCATGAAGAAATATTTCTCTGCAGCAGTATGATTTCACTATATCTATTGAAAACTCAGTGATAAAACCTGAAATAATATTATGTAACCAAAAATACATTGCGCATTTGAATTTATTATTAACTCTTTCCAACCACACAATATTTTTCAGCAGTCCACACTACTGTCCTAATTTGGTTATTTGGATGGGTATCCTTCAACATTAACAACCATTCTTGTAATAACTGTGGAAATAAACAAAAATATGCTCCATACAGATCAATAAACACATACCTATGCAAGTACTGGTGCAGTGTATACCTGGAACCCTTATTGTCTTTCTACGCAAGCTCCACCTTCTTTGTCTCTAACCATATTTAAATCTCTTACTTCATAGGATTCCATGGCCTGATCATCCCTTTCTACCATTGCATATTCTTCACCAAACTCTTTCCTGGCTCCTTCTGATTTATAGTTGGAAATGGAACCCTTTGTTGGACTTATGGGTTGACCTGGGTTCTACCTTAGTCCTCCAACAAAACCCTTATCACCATCAACTCTTCTGGTAAACCAAAAGGCTACACCGCGCACAAGTGCATAATGCAGCCTCACCCGAGATGGTTTATGGGGGACTGTAGGATGCATATGTTTGCAGTAATAGAAGGGATTGGAGGATGTTATTTCTTACTTCTTCTTTCTACTTAACCATGAATTCTATTCTACTATTCATTATATCAATCTACTCATTCATTGATTCAATTGCATGTTTAATCTAGTGCGTGTTGTAAGTAAACAATCCATTCATATATCTAAACATTCAAAGATACTGCAGAAATAATAACACATAAAAACACATTACACACATGGTTTTACCATGGTTCAACCCCTCTAGGGTTATGTCCATAAATATCTTCTACTTCTTTATTCTTATTCATCAAAAAACACTACGTGTATTACATTAGAGTAGTGAGTAGTGCAAAGGACCAAGTTCACACCAAGTTCCATAGCTTGTGACTTGACCCTTAGCTACTTTGACCTCATTCGAGCTCTACATCTATTAAAACAAACTTCCAATCCAAAAAATCCAAAACGGTTCTCCGAAACAGACTTGTCGCACTAACAAGTCAATCTTAGATACTTCTCTTTGATCGTGATTTTGTTGTAATTTACCTCATGCCCATTATTTATATTACAAAAATGGGTTATAAACCCTTACAATCAATTCCAAAACCCTAACCCTAACTAGGCTATCTTTGCCCACTTTTCCACTGGATTTCCACAAACCTTGTCACATGTGCTACTTTTCCTCAAAATGTAGCACATTGTTCTGCCTTTCTTGTTGTGTTGTTCTCCAAACCTGCCTTCTCCAACATTTGGTTTGGTCCATAACCAAACCTGTTTATATATGGTCCCTCATATCTTTCTATCATCATCAGATCATGAATATCAATCATGCTTTACTGCAACAATGTCTTTAGACACCACCAATACTTTCATATTTTTGTTCTACTCTGTGGTTATTTTCTTATCCCAAAATGGTATCATAGTTGTTGGGTTTGTGATTTTGGGTTCATATAGAATAAGAATGAGGTTGAGATAGTGGTATGAATTGAGAGTGTGTTTCTTCCTTGGTGAAGAACCTAATCAAAGCTTAGCATGATTCCCTAAGTCTCTGTGGCATTTTTGTGTTGTATTGGTGTTACTTAAACTCGACCAGTGTTTTATATTGGTGTTTGCTCGAGTTTATTTCCTGATTATTCCATCATTTGGTGGTTGGGTAGGTAATATTCCTACTAAACGTTTTTCATAATTTTACTTAGTCTACTTTGTACACATTTTGTAAAACAATTTGATTTTATAGAGGTTTTATGTGTGTTGTTGATATAATGATTTTCACAAACAATTTGCATCCCTTGTAAAGTATTTGGCATATAAAATAAACAACAAAAGTAGGATGAAATCAAACAACAATATATAGAATAAATATGACTGCTTGATTATTTCTTGGTTATGAGTTGATACAACAATGAGATAACTTAGAATATATCTTCATATTACAACAAAAAACAAATGAATATACTCTATGAATTGTTCATTAAATATGAGTTGCATGTAGGTATATGAATGTAAAACAATCGTATAGAGATAGATAAGCCTGAAGATGTAGTTTTTCTACAACAATAGAACAAATGACATGATAACAATATAGAGGTAAGTTACTCGGCCTAGTCTGGTAGAAAATCGACCCACAGAGGTAAATTTACTTCCCATAGTCATCTCGACCTCAACATGTAAATATTATGTCCCATAAAAGGGGAATTTCGCTTCTAGAACTCAACTCCTTTGAAGATGGCACCTCCACACCACAAAAAATCGGCCACCTAATGGATAAATCCACCCTAGATGAAAAAACTTGCTCTCAGTACAAGTAAATCTACCTAGCAAAGAGTATTTTGACCTCGAAGTTATTATCTTGACCTTCCTTAAAAAAAATTGGCCTCCTCAAGAATATTTGTCCTACACATAAGAAAAAATTGGCCACCAAATGAGAATAACTCAAATTTCAAATGAGAAACTTAGCCACAAACCAAAATACCCAGCCACCAAAAGAGAAACTCTGACATAAATGAAGTACCATGAAAAGATCTGAATGATCTTCTCTCCACGACTAGCTAGGGTGGATAGTCTCACCATTGAAACCAATCTTCCAATATCCTTTAGCTTTTTCTTCCCAAGAGCCAAAAAAAAAACAACTCTCTCAATTTCATTTTATAAAAATAGTAATGCATAATGAGAGTGGATGCCCTCATTCTCCTTTTATTTCCTCGTTGACTATTTTCCCACCCGTTTTACCATTTTAATAAAGTAAAGTGACTTTATTAACTCAATAGTTACTTAAAGAACCTTTTAAACTAATTTCTCAATGTCACCTTTTAAAATATTAATTTCCTACTCGAATGACATTAAATAATTAATTAATTCCCTTTTTCTCCACTGACTATAGCCTATGCGAATCTCTTACACCATTATGTCAATCTCCTAGAGTGATTATTTGGAAACCTCAAGCATCTGCAAGTTAGGATTCTACAATATATGGTTGCCTTTCCACATGGAATCCTCATCTGGAAAAAATCTCCACCCGGTGGGGTCCTCTCAAATCACCCTATTTCACAATTTCCTCTCCTGGACCTCCAATACCTCCTTATGAACCAACACTAACTACCCCTCCTCATCCAATGGAGGTAACTCTATCGAAGAAGTGACATGTTGTCCCAATGCCATCTTGAGGCATGAAATATGAAACACATTGTGGATCTTACTTCCCTCCAATAACTCAAGCTCATGAGCTACCTCTCCAACTCTCTGGATCACCCTATAGGGGCCATAACAGTGGTGCTTAATCATTTTGGAACCAATTTTATCCAGTGAATAATTTCTATATGGATATAATGTCAAAAATACCAAGTCCCCCACCTCAAAAGTGTGCTTGACTCTGTTCCTCTATGCACAAATATTATATTGATTTTGTGTCACATTTAAATTGTCTTTGAGAGCCTTGAGTATGTCTTGACTCTCTTGGATCCAATCCTTGGATTTGGGAGCCCTATTATCCCCAAATGAAAAATCAACAAATGAAGGAGCATCATAGCCATAGAATTCTCAGAATGGGTTCATCCCAATGGAAATATGATAAGTGGTATTATAATAGTGTTCCCCCAAATGCAACCTCTTAACCCATGCCTTATGCTACCCGGACACATAGTTATGTAAACACCCCTCGAGCCACTCATTCATGATATCAGTCTAGCCATGTATATGGAGGTGGTAACTAGTGCTAGGATTCAACTCTGTTCCATCCAAACTGAACAACTCCTGCCAAAATTCACTAAGGAAGTTGTTGTCTCTGTCACTAAAAATGTACTTTAGCAACCCATGGAGTCTTAATACCTCCCTAAAGAACAACTCTACTACCTGTGCTTCCTTGTATTATAATAATATGGAAAATAAATTTTCATACTTGGTCAACCAATTGACCACCACATATATGAAATATCTTCCCTGTACTTTAGGTAAACATGTGATGAAGTCCATGGACATGCTTTCCCACTTCTGCTTCGGAACAAATAATGGTTGTAGTAACCTTGGAAGATGGTTCTTTTCTAATTTTTTCTATTGACAAGTCATACACTCCCACACATGTCCCAGTACATCATCTTTGAGACCCTTCCAAGTGAACCTCTCCTTGATCTACCTATAAGTTTTAAAGTACCCAGGATGCCCTACCAAGGGTGTGTCATGCATAGCCCTCATAATGTTCTCCTTTAATGTAGACTCCAAGACTAAGTATAGGTGTTCCTTGTAGTAGATGATATCATCCACCACTTTGTAGCTATCATATGTTGGTTTGTTATATTTTTTGCAGTGAAATTATATTCGAGCTGAATCAACTAACAGTCGAAGGTTGAGGTGGATCGACATTAGTCAAGGTCGAGGTGGATTGACAACAATTCGAAGGTCGAGGAAGTCGACCGGGTAAAGTCAAAGTCAAAGATATCGATGACAAGTCAACAAATAAGAGGTCGAAGTGCATGCATGAGACAACTGACTAGAGACCAAATGAAGGCCGATTGGTAATCTGACTTGGAGTCGACTATAACAGAATCCCAGGATTTGCGGGATTTGTAGCCAATTATCTGCATGGATCTGTAACCATTTTTGGGTGCCAATATTTAGGGGCTTTCTTTTTATAAATCCTATAAATATGTGTTTTCTAAGGTCATAAACACTAATGAAAAATATGCTAATGCATGTGTAATCATACTGTGTTGGTCATGTAGATGTAAGTTGGAGTGGCTATAGGGTTGTTCTTGCGCAGATAAGATGGTATGATTTATATTGTGTCTTAGGTGTGGACCAAGGTTAGACATGTAACCTTTCATTCAGATTGAATAAGACAACAAGAGATTAAAACACTCGAGGAATGTTGTTTTCCCCGGTTAAAGGTTTCCAGGGTAAAATCTCAGTGTACTATGTGATTGTTTTTTTCATTTACATTCTTGATTAAATTCTTCTTCTCTTTTGCTAGGTTTAGTGTGGAAGTGTCTCTCATTTCCTAACATGTGTTATCAAAGCTTAGGTATTCCTTGAAAAGTGAGTTATCAAAGCAGTGATATGCTTTGGTGAGTATATCAGATATTAATTTACCAATATTGAATCTGAGAACCAAACCCTAGGTACAGTAAGATTCCTAAGTCATAAATTTTGTTAAAGATCATGGTAAAGAATGGCGAGAAGTTCTAGAATAGAGATATAAAAATTCAATGGCTCAAGTTTTGAGATTTGGAAGCTTAAAATGGAATATCTTCTTGTAGATCGAGAACAATGGAAAACGATCTATCTAGGTACCCAATCGATAAGCATGTGAATGGAAGAATGGGAGAAACTTGAAAGAAGAGAAAGAAGTATGATTTGACCTTATCTTGTAGATTTGATGTTATTGAATGTATCAGGTGAACATTCAACCAAGAAATTGTGGGAAGAGCTGGGAAGCTTATACCAGTTGAAATCTCTCGTAAATAAGTTGTTTCTCAGAGATTAACTATATCTTCTAAGGATGAGTAATGGAATTTTAGTGAATGAGAATTTAAATGAGTTTAATACCGTAATGATCCAGTTATTGTTTGTGGATATTAAGATCATTGATGAGGAGAAGTGCATCATCCTATTATTTTATTTTCAAGACCCCTGGGATAGCTTAGTAATGGATATTGGGAGTAATACAACCACAATAGTGCTAAAGGATGTGGTTTCTTCTCTGCTATGGGAAGAAATGAGAAGGAAGAACATGGAAGGATCGAACAAAGATGCTCTAGTAGTGAGAGGTCAACCAGTAGACATAGATAAAGGCATATTATCTGGTATAAATTTCAAGTCGAAGGGTATATATAAATCCACGGTTCATTCGACGTGAAGATGTTGGAAATTCGGTAAAGTTGGGAATTATAAAAAGGGTTGTAAGTCAAAGGAAACATAAGTCAGTGTTTGATCCAACAAGGGAGGTGATGTGTACCTGGAGTTGACCAGTGCACACTTGGATCAAGATGTTTGGTTGATCGACTCATGATCATCATATCATAAGACACCGCATAAAGAATGGTTCTATGAATATGAATGATATGATGGGGGTGATGTGTTCTTGGGGGACGACTCAACAACCAGAATTTTCGAACGAGGAATAGTTTGAATGATACTGCAGGATGGGAGGAAAATAACCCTTCCAGGTGTGTTACACATTTGGGTTTTGGTAAGAAACCTGATATCTTTCAAAAAAATGAGTAATGCAGGTGTACATACCTCATTTCATAAGGATTCATATAAAATGGTCAAAGGTGTGATGGTATTAATGAAACTAGTTTGGATTGTGACCCTATACAAGATGTTAGGGAATGTTGACTTGACTGGATGCAACAACATCATGGCTCCTGAAATCGACTCGACCTCAACTCAAATAGACTAGAATCAATCTAAGTTGGTTCAAACCAACTCGACAAGACATGATAAAATCGACCCCACCAAGTTATGACACGAGAGGATGGGACACATTGGAGAAAAATGAATTCGAGTTATGCAAAGAAAAGGTATGGTTGAAATCTTTCCTGAATGTGTTTTAGAAGTCAAATTTTGTGAACATTGCATTTATGGAAAACAAAGTCTGGTGAGGTTCCCATCTAGAGCGACAAGGGAAAATGGGATTCTAGAAATGGTTCATAGTGATGTGTTTGGCTCAGTTACAGTGCCTTCACTTGGTGGATCCTTGTATTATGTCTCCTTAATAAATTATTTTTCCAAGAAGACATGCATATATTTACTGAGGAAGAAGTCATAGGTTTTCTATAGATTTAAGGATTTTAAATATCTTATAGAAAACCAGAAAGATAAAAATATTAAAGTGTTGAGGACTAACAATGATGGTGAATTCTATGGAAAATAATTTGATTAGTTCTGTAAGCAATGTGGAATATCATGCTAAAATACCACACCATATACCCCATATAAAAATGGAGTTTATGAGAGAATGAACATAACGTTGATGGATAAGACAAAAATCATGCTTAGTGGTGTTGGGCTCACACAATAATTCTATTCAGAGGTAGTCAACACTACAAGATATCTAGTGAATATGTCTCCTTCATCAACACTAGTCAACACAACTCCAAATGAGGTATGGCTTGGTAAGAAGCCTTCAGTGGAACATCTCAGAGTATTTGGATGTGATGAATTTGTGCATGCTCCCAAGGAAGAGAGGAAAAATATGGACAATAAGGCAGTCAAATGTATCTTCATTGGATATAAAGATGGAATTAAAAGATATAAGCTCTAGGATCCTGCATCAAGGATAACAATGTACAATCGCGATGTAGTATTCAAAGAATTTAGAGTTAAGTCTGATCCTAAGGAAGTTTGTCAGACCAAGAATAATCCTGAGACGGTGTGGTTTGAACTGATGAACCAAGACGATGACTCAGATGAGTCGAATCTGAGGAAGAGGTGGAACAACTGACTCTAGTGGTAAGGAGGTAAAAAATAATAAGAATACCATTCGAAAGGTATAGTCCACTCGACTTCCATTATTCATTCATGCTAACTTCCATTGACAATGAGCTCAAGTCGGTCAGTGAGGCACTTGACACGGCAGAGGGTAAACTATGGAAGGATTCCATGGTCAAAGAGATGGAATCCTTGCACAAGGATGAGACATGGAATTTAGTCAAGTTACCAAGTCGAAGAAATCCCATTGGTAGCAAGTGGGTATTCAAGAATAATATGAATGACGCAGGACAAGTCGAGAAGTTCAAAGCTCGACTAGTAGCGAAAGTTTATTCCAAAGTCGAGGGAGTCGACTTCAGTGAGATTTTTTCCTCTTTTGAAAAACTAACTTCCATTAGAGTACTAATGTCTCTGGATACAAAATTTGATTTGGATATAGAACAAATGGATGTGAAGATAATGTTCCTAGATGGGGACCTGAAAGAAAAATCTACATGAAACATCTTGGAGGATTTGTAGTAAAGGGAAGCAAGAGTTGGTGTGAAAACTAAAAACATCCCTTTATGGTCTAAAGCAATCACCAAGGATTGTTGACGATTGAAAATGTCAAATTAATTTCACCCGCAAAGTGTTTCTAAGCCTATTAGTATATGAGACTAAATAATTCTAGTAGGTGGGACCCCCTTGAAATTTTGAAGATCAGTTATGTTCATTTTCAATGTTATGACGATGCGCTACAAAGTTTACATGGTTGATGAGAATATGGTTGTCGTTGATATCAGTTAAGTTTTGAGATGTTGTTCCTTCATGATACTACAACCTACTATTCACTTATGGTATTTTTTCTTATCTCACCTGTACAACAAAAATGTTAGTGAAAATTACAGAAAGGCATTTTGAGGAAAAGAAAAATACTATATCTAATGCAAAAAAGAGACCTAGATCTACGATACTGTATGCATGAAAATACTTGTTGAGAGTGGTTAAATCCTAGCTAACAAAGAAATGGCTATGAAATATTGTTAAGTTACATTTTATATGCATATGGTGGAAATTTTGGTGGTGCATTTGGCAAGGTGATAATGCATTGGTTATGCATTGCTTAATTGAATCGGTAGTTGATATACATATGCTATAATGTTGGTGGATTATGGAAGTAACGGCTTGCATTTTTTATGGTGATTATGATATGTTTCGGGTTCATGTTGATCATGCTATTTGGTGATGATTCTATACATCATCGTTTATATTGTGTAGTGATCAAGTGATTTGTTTGAGTTATATCGGAAATGTAAACATAGGTGGCGCATTTGGCAAAATGATTGAAAATGGTTGAATTATTATGTGGACTTGGATTATGCTATGGTTTAAATGTGTTGATACTATCGATGCAATGGTTGATTAATGGTGTTAATGGAAGGCTCATTAGCATGTACTGTGGAGTAAATTAGATGAGGGTGGAGGCGACTTGTATTTACTACATGTCATGTTTACCCTTCCCGTTGGCCACCACCCTAGTTGGACTATTGTTTGATCTTGGTGTTGTGTTCACACCTCCGTATTTTTAGCAAGATGAAACCACTCAACCACCCCTCATCTTAAGGATTTCAATTAACAAGTATGTCTCCTTTTTCCATTCTTGACTTCACTCTGGTTATGAAATGATTTTGTATCAGTTGTGAGGGTTTGTGTTTGTCCTCAGTGTTGCAACTGTGTGAAATTTTGGATTTAAATGGAAAATAGATGGTTCAACTTTTATTAGTTAAATTTGTTGGATTGTTAGTCTTCCTGGTTGATAGTTCCTTATTATCACTGCATGTTGGTTGAATGGTTTTTGGCTGGAATATTTTCTTCATGGTTGTTAGGTTTAATTAAGAGCCATGTTTTCTTATTTCAACCTTGACAAGGGATTGTCTCTCATCCAAAAGCACCATAGCCCCTTGTGCTTACACCTTCGGCCTCAGAATCTCACTGAATTTAGTTTTGTTCCTTCTGTGAAGGCTACTGTGAAAACCCTTAACCCTATAGGCTAGGGTGCATAGGGAAATGGTCGCGCTTGTCAAGTGGTTTCTAGTTATTGTGATCTATTACCTTGAGTACGGGCTCACCCATGGGTCGTATAGCCATCATGTTGGTATGGCTTCCCGTCACTGCCTCTGTGATATTAGCATAAAACTTACATTTCTATTTTCTTTTTAAGGTCAGAGTCACCCCCCTTATGCTAAGTAACACAATGATTTTAATGGAAGGGCCTCTACCCTATGTCGATTGGATGCCTAGTTATGCATAGATACCATGGCTTGTTTGGTTGGTTTTTCCTCTACCACAGTGGCATTTTCTAGTTGATATACAATCACTAATATTCACACTTTTGATGTTTCGATTGATGGTTGGAATTGGTTACGAATATTGGGGTTGCTCACACAGGTCGCGTTCTGTATAGGGTGTTTTTCAAAGTAAATGATTGGATTGGATATGTTTAATGCATCTTTTGTCATTAGTAGAATACACGTGAATATGTTTGGCCTGGTCACTCACAGGTGACTTAGTAAATGGCCCAAAATGAAGTTTTTGAGTTATATCTTGGTTATACGTTGTTGTGTAGTTATCGTGGAATCCTCTCATTTGTGCACCACGCATAATATGGATGGCTTGTTTGTATGCCCAATGATACTCCTGAATTCTAAGTGTGTTTATCTTTTTTCAAATGGATTACTATTGATGACAATTGTGTGGGATGTTTGGCTCTGTTTTAAGTCGCACTGAGATATTTTCACAATGGCATGGCTACAGGGTTTCAGAAATTTACTCTTGCATAGCCTGTGTCTAAATAGTGACTGTTGGTTATAGTCGATTTCCTATCAGGCGTGATATGTGAGGTCTTGATCATTTTGATATTTTCTACTACATATATATGTATGGCACTAGATATCATTATAGATCTTGATTGGATCTACTAACAGAAGAAAATACCTCATTATTGGTTTTTGGAAACACTACTTTCAAATACAGGCGTGGATTGGGGAAATGTATGGAAATGGTGGATGTTAATGGTTACAAATTGAGTGTTGTTGATTGTTATAACATGTAGAATGTATGAATAAAAGGAACAAAACCTCTTACAAATTGTGTGAAATTCTTACCTTTAATAATGGCATTGTATTGGATATTTTATTATTGGACAGTGAACTAGTTAAATACACATGGGTTATTACTTAGTTATCTAATTGTTGTTTGATGTTATGGATTGATTTATTAATATCATGAATAGTAAACATTTTTTTCCCCTCTCATTATCTCATTTCCTCTAATTACAACCCCCTCACATATCCCATATTCATTTCTTTGACCACTTGTTCTGATATTCATCACAACTAAGAAAATTTATGTGTTAGATTGGATAGAAGTGGCATATTTCTATGTGGATTGCAGTGAGGTTTATTGGTTTTCTTATAGTTGATTGTTGTTATCATTGAGAAATGACCATATCTCTTCCCTTTCATTATATCATATTTTCTCTAATTACAAACCCCTCATGTATCCCTGAACATTTTTTCCACCCCCCTGCTCATTGAATAACATTAGAACAAATTGTATGGATTGGATTGCATGAGCCTGATACATTCTGAACCAAATCTATTTTGTATTTTTAAGGAGTTTCCATGCATGGTTATTTAAAAGACTATTTTCTAATTGTTAACATATGCAAGAAGAGTGTTTTCAGTAGAGGAAGCCATGGCTGAGGAAACAAAGGTAGAGGTAACTAGAACCGAGGCCCAAGAAGGCCTAGGTTCTCAATACATTTTGATGTTGATTCTGAAGAGCTTGGCCAATTGTTCCATGTTGGGTTATTTAATTGGATTGGACAAGGAATAGTCCAACCGAGGCCTGAAAGGCCTCCCTTCCAAGCCACTCAAGTTCCTGGTATATGTTAGGGTCCTCACCTACACATAGGTAGAACAATATATTCGAATGTAATAAAGGTCAATATTAATAAGGCCTTTCAATAAAATAGAATAAGGCGGATGTAAGAAGACCTAATAGAAGCTTCTGCTTCTAGAAGGTTCTTCCTCTAGATGATTCTTTTTATTATAAATAGGATTCGAGGGTATGATAACCCTAGCTTGGATATTATTGTAATAGAGCTTTTCTCAACTGGAGGTTGCCCCCTCGAAGAGGCCCGTGAACATTGCTTTCATATTCAAAGTGTTATTTCTGTTCTTATTCTCATATCATTTCAGTATTATTGTGGTGAATGTTTTGGTTATATTGTTGTTATTCTTCCATTACTAGCATTTTATTTCTATTCTCCATATATTTTATCTCTGGTATATTACAAGTGGTATCAGAGCACTTTCCTCAGCAGAAAGTGTGGGATAATTTTTTTTCAGGGTAGAGACGTGTTCTGACATCTTTAAGACACAAAGATCTGTCATTACATGCATAAACCCATGGATGAGAGATTCATACATGCAGGAAATACAAGTGGTACTTAAGCACACATCTGTTGGCCACCCTTGTAACCCCTGTTAGTACCCCTTCTAGTGGTAACGCATCAGACAACACCTATGTATGGATTGGCCTAGATTACTTGAAGCCCTCTTTGGATAAACCGATCAGTTCCTGACTGCTATAGTGTCATCGAGAACATCACCCAGGAAGATACTCTCTAGTACCTGGGTATTCAGGTAGTATGGCTAAGGGTACGGTCTATCCTCCTTAGTTAGTTCCCTAAGATATTGGGCCGAGTACTATTGTTGGACCCCGCATGTATATTAGATATCTATAGAATAGGGAAAACCCTTATCTATAGAACCCTTGAATACCTAACCCTTGGGGACAGAAACATAAACAAATTAAAACAGACAAGATCTATTGTCACACCTTCCGTGGGTGGATGTGACCAAATTTGATGGCTTGGATCTATTCCTTTGGATTCACCATCATTTGAGACCTATTCCTTTGGATTCATCTCTTCTCCCTTATCACATTCATCCATATCTTTTTTCGGAAAAAAATTTGACCCCACCCACCCCTTTTCAATTCCCCCATCCTCATGGCCCATACCGTAGCCAAGACTTGGAAGCTTGCTTCAACACCTTGCAATATGGTCTCATCGAGACCCAACAAGAAGTGAAACAGCTCAGTGCCAATGTTGTCACCATCAATACAACCATGTAGTCCTCAAGGGAGGAAATCAAACAAGACCTCACCACCCATCTTGAATCAGTCTTTTCGACACTCTGCACCAAACTACATATCCCTACAGATAACCCTTCCTCTTCCTCACCTCCACATACTGAAGGTGACCATTCCTCTTGTTCCCATAACTTTTAGAACCATCACTTTCAACGTGACCTACGCCTTCCGCGGGTGGATGTGACCAAATTTGATGGCTCAGACCCCACTAGTTGGGTAACCCAAATGGAACATTATTTCTCTTTATACGACATTACAGATGACTTGGTCAAACTCCGATATGGTTTTCTCCATCTAGATCAAGAATGTTGGCAATGGTGGCAATGGAGAAAAAAATCTCGTCAAGGGTATATTGCTTGGACACACTTTGTGGCAGAGCTTTATGAACTCTTTGACACTGACACTAACCATTTGGGCCATTTGACAAAGTTGAAACAATTAGGAACAGTGGAAGACTTTATAGCTACCTTTGAGTGCTTGGCTTTTAGAAAAGAGGGCATGTTTGATGCTTTTTTCCGAGAGTGTTTTATCAGCAGCCTCAAGGATGAGATTCAAGCCCATGTCCTCATGGATCGGTCTCAGATTTGGGTGGAGGCTACTAAAATAAGTAAAGAAGAACAATATGTTGTATCTTCTCAAAACCAAAAACCCTCCTTTATCCCTCGCCCTAAACCAATAAATCCCACTACTCCCTCTGCTCCACTAAAGATCCAAAAATTAACTAGGGATGAAATGGTTGAATGCCAACTCAAAGGCCTTTGCTATAACTATGATGACAAATATTTCCTGGGCCAGAAGTGTAAAGAACAAAAGCTTTTTATGGCCATCTTCGAGGATATTTTCTAAGAGGATGTAGAAACTCCCTTTGTGTCTGAGTCACCTGAATCCACTGACATAACCCCTCCCCCAGACCCTCCCGAAGTAGAACTGGTCATTTCCCTCGATGCTCTCATTGGATTCTCTGCTCCCCAAACCCTCAAGCTAATCGGTTACATCAAGCATAATAAGGTCATCATTCTGGTTGATAGTAGCAACACCCATAATTTTATTCATCGCCGCATTGCCCAAGAAACTCATTACTACATCCATGCCATCAATAATTTCCAAATCATGATTGCCAATGGCGGTTCCATGAAATGTGGAGGGCGTTGTGAAAAGGTGCATCTCCAAATTGGTGACTACCACCTGAAATCCCATATGTTTGCTATCGACATGGGAGGTTGTAACATTGTGTTGGGTGCAAACTGGCTAAGGAATTTCTGTCCCATTCTCATGGATTTTAAAGACGTAACCATGCAATTCGACCAGGAGGGGAACCAATATAAGTTCCAAGGCATCACCGTCAGTTCACCTGAGATCATTAGTTCCCATCGCATGGAAAATTTTCTCAAAAAAGGTCATTCTAGTGTTATCGCCCAAATCCATGCCATACAAGCAACATAGACACCCTCGGTCCCACAAGACCTCCAAGCCATCCTTTATAATTATCAATTGGTATTTTCCACTCCCCAAGGACTCCCTCCTTCCCGTGGTGTTCATGATCATTCCATTCCCCTTGTACTTAGAATCCTTCCTCCCAATATCCGTTAGTATTTTCACCCCTTTTCCCAAAAAAATGAAATTGAGAAAATAGTCCAGGAACTCCTTAATGCAGGCATTATCCACCCTAGTATGATCCCCTACTCTTATCCTATGGTCATGGTCCTGAAGAAAGAAGGTTCTTGGTGAATGTGTCCTGACTTCCGTGCCCTCAACAAACCTACCATCAAAGACAAATTCCCCATTACTGACATTGATGACCTCCTGGATGAATTGAGTGGCGCTCAATTCTTCACTAAACTTGATCTTTGTTCAAGCTACCACCAGATATGTATGAAAGAGGCAGACATTCCCAAGATTTCCTTTCAAACTCATGAGGGCCACTATGAGTTTTTGGTCATGCCCTTTGGCTTGTGTAATGCCCCCTCCACCTTCCAAAGCCCCATGAATCATGTCTTCCATCCTTTTCTCTGCCATTTTGTCTTAGTTTTCTTTGATGATATCCTCATCTATAGATAAATATGGACAGACCATCTTGCTCATGTGGATCGATTTCTTCATCTACTCTCTCAGCACCAACTTTTCCTTAAATAGTCTAAATGTGCTTTTGGCGCCTCAGAAGTAGAATACTTGGGTCATCTGATTCGAAAATATGGAATTAGGGTGGATCCCAAAAATATTGAAGCTATGCAAGATTGGCCTCACCCAAAGACTCTTAAGAGCTTGCATGGATTTCTAGGCTTAACAGGGTATTATCGCAAGTTTGTTAAGAATTATGGGAAGATTGCAGTACCTCTCACTACTCTCCTCAAAAAGAACTCTTTCACTTGGAATCTAGCCACTTCTCAATCTTTTCAAACCTTGAATATGGCCATGTGCACCACTCCAGTCCTCGCCCTTCCCAATTTCACAAAAACCTTTGTGTTGGAATGTGATGCCTCAGGGAAAGGAATTGGTGTTGTCTTGATGTAAGAGGGTCGACCTTTAGATTTTACCAACAAGAAACTAACTGAAAGAAATCTGGGCAAATCCATCTATGAAAAGGAAATGTTGGCTATTCTGCATGTTGTTGATCTGTGGCACCCTTATCTATTGGGGAAATGGGTACAAATTAAGACAGACCATCAAAGCCTCAAGTATTTTCTGGAACAATGCATTTCCTCCCTAGAACAAAAAAAATGGGTGACTAAACTCTTTGGATATGATTATGAGATAATTTACAAGAAAGGAAAAGACAATGTGGTTGCAGATACACTTTCCCAAAAATATGAAGATGAAGGATCCTTTTTTTCTCTTTCATTCATTGTACCAGATTGGCTTCAAGTCGTTCGCCAGGAATGGCTACAAGATCCCAAAAGTTCACAGTTGATCCAACAATTGCAGTCCAATGCTCCAACTTCCCCAGGGTACTCTTGGCTCCATTATGAACTTTGATACAAAGGCCGTTTGTATTTAAGTAAACAATCCAAGCTTAAATCCATGGTACTTTCTAAGCTTCATGCTACACCCACAACAAGGCACTCCGGGTTCACCAAAACCTATGATAGGGTCAAACATTATTTTTTCTGGGATCGTATGAAATAGGAAATTTGTAATTTTGTTGCTGAATGTGATGTGTTTCAATGCAGCAAGGGAGAAACAGTCAAATCTCTGGGCACACTACAACCACTCCTGATTCCACCTTCTATTTGGAAGGATATCTCTATGGATTTTATTACCGACTTACCCAAATCGGGAAATAAATCTGTCGTCATGGTGGAAGTTGATCGCCTTTCCAATTATGCTCATTTCTGTACCCTTCAACACCCATTTACAACATCCACAGTGGCTCAAACTTTCATGGATCATGTCTTCAAGCTTCATGGCATGCCGCACTCTATTGTTTTTTATCATGACCCAACTTTCACAAGCAATTTTTGGCAAGAACTGTTCAAGATACAAGGCACCGAATTGCATCTCGACACAACTTATTATCCCTAGAATGATGGCCAAACGGAAGTTGTCAACAAGTGTTTGGAAACATATTTGAGGTTTTTTGCCTCGGAAAAGAAAAATCAGTGGGCTTAATGGTTACCCCTAGTTGAATTGTGGTACAACACTTCATACCATACAACTACACGCATGACTCCTTTTGAAGCAGTATATGGACATAATCCACCTTCATTTCTCTCATACTTACTGAGTGCCTTGAAGGTCTAGGCGGTTGACCTAACACTTATAGCTCAAGAGGTTATCCTCTGTACCCTCAAAGAGAATTTGGTCATGGCACATAATTGCATGAAGCAACAAGCAGATCAAGGTCATTCTGAATGTCAATTTGCAAAAGTCGATCAGGTTTTTCTTCAACTGCAACCTTACAAGCAAACTTCCCTCAAGGTCGAGCATTGTTAGAATCTAGTGCCCAAATTTTATGTTCCTTACACCATTCTTAATCGTGTGGGACAAGCAGCCTATCAGTTAGATTTTCCTAGTCATTCAAAGCTACATCCTGTTTTTTATGTTTCATGCTTAAAGTAGGTGATTGGATCTAAGTGCCAAATTCAAACCAACCTTCCAGAGTTAGCTGAAGAAGGATCCATTTGGCTATAGCCAGAACCTGTTTTGGACCAGCATGAGCATCGCCTATGTCAGAGAACCATCATGAAAGTGCTAGTCCAGTGGAAATATACAACTCCAGCAGACGCCACCTGGGAGCCAACTACCATTCTGCAACAATTTCCTCATCTCAATCCTTGAAGACAAGTTTGTTTTTAAGGGGGCAGACATGTTAGGGTCCTAACCCGCACATAGGTAGAACAATATATTCAGATGTAATAAAGGTCAATATTAATAAGGCATTTCAATAAAATAGAATAAGGTGTATCTAAGAAGACCTAATAGAAGCTTTCGCTTCTAGAAGGTTCTTCCTCTAGATGCTTCTTTTTAGTATAAATCAGAGTCAAGGGTTTGAGAACCCTAGCATGGATATTATTGTAATAGTGTTGATTAAGGTTGTCATTGATGTCAACCCTTGAAGAAATCCCCATAGAACAAAGGTTTAGGTGATGGACCAAATATGTTTTGATGTAAATATGACTCATTATTGTTTTTTCATGGTTGATAAGAAGTAAATATGGATGAACTCCAAAGTGGTCCCCTTATGGTGAAAGCCCTCACGGGAAGACACTTTGTGGAGTAAGAGAAACCATGCTTAATTGTGGAAAAATGAGATGAAGGAAAGTCAACTTGTCAGGGAAAATATCCTATATGGATAGTTCTTTTCATGTCATTTCTGGTGGTATGTGGAACTTCACATAATTCCTCACGGTTAGAGAGTTATGGACATGAGAAGTTGGAGACCCTAGGTTTTGGTAATGGACCCAAGTTTGTTTGATGGGAAACGGTATGAGTTATGATATATTTTTAGATAATACTATTCTATATGGATAGTACATGTCATTCCATTTCTAGTGGTATTTAGAATGTCACATAACTCCTCACGGTTTGAGAGTTATGGCCTTACGAAGTTCGAGGACCCTCATATGTCATCTAGAAGCCCCAAAAGGTCAAAGTAGTCAAAGTGGGTTAAGAGATTTTAAAAGGTAAATAATAAAGTGAAGTGATGAGTGTATTATAATTCAAAGTGAATACAAAATAAATTATTTCAATAATAAATTTAATAGACAAATTAGAAGTGGACCCAACCCTAAAATAAGGAAAGTGGGCCAATTGACCTAGAAGATGCTTTTAAGGAAGCTACTTGGAGAGTATAAATAAGAGGCAAGGCTCTCTCATTTGAATAAAACTTGAGCATATTGAATATCTATGTGTGTTTGAGGTAACCAAGGATATCTAAACTAGAATTCTGAGTGAAGGTGAAGAAAAGAAGGTCGAAATGCAATGAAGGATAAATTCTTTTGATGGTGCTTTCTAAGGTATGTTATTTACAGGTCATCTCACAATTTTCTCTATAACATTTTTTATATAATGATTCAGACCGTGAAATTTCTATGAAAGTGAGACAACATATCCAAGTATCTGTGGTAAAAAATTAAGCTTGTGTTTCATTGTATTTTGGGAGTTACACTCCGTGGACAATAGGGTTTGTGGCGAGTCTTGAAACTAGTCAAAATCGTGTGTTTCGGGTAAAAACGTCATAACTTCTTCCTAACATATCCAAATTAAGTGAGACAAACTTTTTTGGTTAGGGAACATTCTGTAGTATTCTGTGTAATAGTTTCATATCAATTTATCAAATATTTTGTGCAGGACATGCTCTACAAGGTCGCTCTCTAGAATAAGCCAGAATTCAGTAAGGTATGCCATTTTTGCTATAACTCATTTTCTGAGAGGTTCCAAGTAGTGACATTTGGAGGAATTTCATAAAACAAACTGAAGAAAATTTTGTATCAGTTTCATATCTTTATACATTATAGGTTCAAAGATATGATTACTTCAAGTCATGGTTGTTGACTAATCCAAAACTAGTCTTGTGAGACTAAAGAAAAGTTTGATGAAAATGCTAGTCTCTTGTTGTTAAAGTTAAGGAAGGTTAGAAAGAATGTGATCATATAAACCAGGTCTATTATAGAGCTACAAGTCAGATTTGGATGATGAAAATGATGAGGGCTTTTGGTTGAGGTACATGTTGAGTATGTGGTTGAGACAAGTAGTTGATGAGTTGGCACATACATGAGGTGTATAGTTTATGATGTTGGTACATATTTATGAGTCATAGTTGATGAGTAGTTGACACATGATTGGTACATACTTGGTACATGGTTGGATGCACTTGTTTATGGTACAGGTTGATTACAGGTTGGTGCATGGTTGATGCACTTGTTTATGGTACAGGTTGATTACAGGTTTGTGCATGGTTGATGCACTTGTTTATGGTACAGTTTGATTACAGGTTGGTGCATGGTTGATGCACTTGTTTATGGTACAGGTTGATTACAGATTGAGGTACAGGTTGATGCATGGTTGATGCATGGTTCGGATTTATTGGTACAGGTTTACAATGGTATATCTCACAATGATAGTGTGACAGTGGTTCCATCATTCTACTTCTACTTCAGGGTGGCAGGACAGGGAAAGGAAAAGTGGTTGTAGCCACCTTCCAGTTGTAGTTGGAGAACACAGGGGGTTGTAGCCAGAGAATTGGGGAGTTGGAGCTTCGATTAGATTGTAGCCTAAGAAACTAGGGGGTTGAAGCCTCCTTCTAGTTGCAACTGGAAAACAAAGGAAGTTGGTGCTTCCAATGAATGTAATTCTTCAAGACATATAAGAAAAAGAAATATGTGGTTTTCTCCCGATTTGGGTTTCCACGTAAAACACTGGTGTACTATGTATGTGTATGATTGTTCAGTTTTTCATTTCTTATTTACTCTACAGTTATTGGATAATAATGCTTCATTGATATAACACTTGGATTATATGGTTAAAAATAGATTAAATTGCTCTATTACTGATTCACCCCCCCCCCCTCTTTGTAATCGAACAATTGGTATCAGAGAAAGGTTCCTTTAGGAAACAATTTAAGCACTGGAAGGAGATCATGGATTATTCTGAGAATGGAGTACCAATGTTTAATGGTGAGAATGGTTTTAAGTATGAGATGTGGAGCAAAAGGACGGAAATATTTTTACAGGCACAAGGACATTATATTTGGCTATCAGTTGTTACAGGATATGATAGTTCAAAAAGGGCAAAGACTGCAGCAAAGAAGGAATTGAAGAAGAATAACAAAATAGAAATGGATTTCATCTGGGAAGGATTACCTAAACCAGTAAGAGAAAAGGTTGGTAAATGTTCATCAACCAAAGAAATTTGGGATAAGTTACATGACATATATTCTTCATCCATCACATATTCAGAAATTGCCAAAGAAGATGCAGATACAGAACAAGAAGAAAGATGCTCATCATGTCAGACAGATTCAGAAGAGGAAGAATATGATGAAGAAGAAGTTGATTACAAATAAACATTGATTAGTGCAATTAAATATCTAACGAAAGAAAGAGAATAAAACAAGTCATCCAAGAAATAATTGATGAAGAAAAAGAAAAGCGTTCAAGGTTCAGAAAAGGATCAGCAGGTCATCAAGAATTTAAGAGCTCAACTAGAAGAGGCCATAAGAATTGAAGAAACTCTAGAATATCAAAAGAAATGTTTAGAAGCCAACATAGCAGCACAAAAGGAAGACACAGAAAAGAGAGAAAAGATATTGATGGATCATCTCAAGGAAAGAACCAATCACTTAAACCAACTTGAGGAAGAGTTTGGTCAAGAAGAGAGAAGACTAGAAGAAGAAATAATTGCATTGAAAATCCAAATTGAAGAAGCAAAGAGAACAAAATAGGTCATGAAGTCTCAGATAATGAAGAAAGAATAAGAGGTTGATAATCTTGATGAAGAAGTTGTCGCACTAAGACTTAAAATCTTCAAGATCAACAAGAAATTTGAAGAGACAGAAACATCCACATCAGTTGTAGAGAATGAAGAGAAGCACTTTACATTGCTAGAAAAGAAGAATGAAGAAAATAGAAAGATTTATGAAGAAGTACTCAAAGGAAGGAGTCATGGTGAACCGGAATCTAAGAAAACTATTGAAGATACAACTTCAAGAATACCATCCATGTTCAAGACACAAAGAAGCTTCAATCATGATCATGATCAGTCAAAGAAAAAATTCAGACAGATTACACCACAAAGAAGATCATTCACTCCCAGGTATAAAAATTTATTTTATGGTCATTATTTTTATTGTACTAACTTTGGACATAAGGTTGCAGATTGCAGGGATTATAAAAGAAATGTTCAAGCAGACCATGCTTATGTAGTCACACGTAACATTGCATGTTACAAATGTCATAACTATGGACACATAGCCAGTAATTGTAGAAGCATGATTGATACTTCCATAAAAGAGAATACTAATATCAGATATAAGAAAGCATGGATAAGAAAACAACAAGAACAGGTGAACAAAGACCAGGTACTAGAGATTCCAAGATTGACAATAAAACAAGATGAAGAAAATTCTACAGAGAAAAGGAAAGATGTCAAATACAAAAAGATTTGGAAAATAATTGAAAGAAAGGAAGGACAGGTAAATAAGGAATAGGTTCAAGATATTGTACTTTCAGACATTGTAGTGAAAGATGAATCCATAGATAGAAAGAAAGAAGTTAGATTTGAGAGAGATAATGAATCTACCAATGAAGATAATGATGAATCTACCAATGAAGATGATGTTGAATACACATCAGAGAAGGAATTGTTCTGATCCATCTAGCTTAGAGACTCCCAAGTAATATGAATATTAGACAGGGGGAGTCTATGCGATAACTGTGATAGACCAAAGAACCATCGTTCGAGCAACTTGTAGAGTTTGAAAAAACATATTCAGAGCAATAAGTTAGCAGAAGTACAGTTTGATAGTATAATGATAAATGGGTTAGCATTATGGACAGTTGTGCAAGTAGAGTCTTGGATAGTATGGACAGAGATGGATTTTTAATAACACTTAGTAGCTTTGGAGAGATATATGATAATGGACGATAGAATGGATTCATAGATTGGTTCAGAGAGTGATTCAAAGACAAAGGAACATTATCATAATGGATGATAATTACACAGAAAATGGCTCAAACAATGATAATGGATTACAAATTGACAGACATATTTTTGACACAGGTAGTGCATACAACAGTTCACATTCAAAACAGAGTAATGCTTAGAAAAAAAAATTGATAAAACTCCCTATGAGCTATGGAAAGGAAGACCGATAAATATGAAGCACTTCAGAGTTTTTGGAAGCACATGCTACATCAAAAGAGAAGATGACAGAATGGGAAAGTTTGACTCTCGTGTGGAAAAAGGAATACTTGTTGGTTACTCAAGTACAAGGAAATCATACAAGTGTTACAATCTAATGTTAAACAAAGTTGTGGAAAGCATCAACGTAACAATTGATGAAATAGGCAGACCAGAATCAAAGGAAGAAGAAAACAAATCAATGGAACAACTTTTCGAAGAAGTAGAAGATGAAGTAGAAGAGGAAGATGAAGAGAATCTGACAGAAACATAAGATAAAGTTCAACAAGTATCTCCAAAGACACCTAGCAAACGAGCACAGAAGAATCATCCTTCAGATCAAATTATTGGAAGCAAAGATGCAAGAGTTGATACTAGAAGATAAATCTATTCACCAGAACAAACACACCTATCACTCTTATCTACAATTGAACCAAACTGTTTTGAAGAAGCCAACAAGGATGAATTTTGGAATAAGGCCATGGATGAAGAATTGGA